>LNAC01001782.1:3640-71613 GCA_002007465.1 Ailurus styani
AAAGAAAGAAAGAAAGAAAGAAAGAAAGAAAGAAAGAAAGAAAGAAAGAAAGAAAGAAAGAAAAAAAGAGAAAAAGTTTTACATTTGGTTGGGATTTCAAAGTGTTACGTATTACGCCATTTGCTTCATGTTGGGAGCCATCAAGAAATAAGTGTAGGAAAGAGAAAGGGAACAAAATGACTGCCTTCTTACAAATAATGTTGGATTTTGGACCATATGTTGGACTCAAGGCTGAAGCTGGCTTCCCGTGACTTCCACCGCTCTACATGGAACTTAGACAGCCAGTCATAGATAGAGAAATGTGGAACGTAGCTCTCTGTCCTACCCCCAGGCAGGATCCTCTCAGGAAGGGCTGCTGGGGCTGTACCTCTGAGAGACCCCAATGGGAGGCCCAGAGCCTGCTACCGGGGTACTTTCCAAGGACTCTGGCCAATGAGAACAGCCCTCCAGGACACACAGGAAGACCCTCCTTTCACGTAGGTCACTTTCTGTGTCTTTGTCTTCTCTTCTTTTTTTTCTTGCCTTTCCACTCCTGTTTCCCATTCTGACACCAGTGTCACTTACATTTTTCCCTCTGCATGGTAAGTCATGCTCCCATTATTCTCCTGAATAGAGTTGAAAAAGCAAGGGTAGTAAAGTCAGCCTAAGCAACTGACCATTTTCATTTGAGTAAAATAAATGGGAATTAAGCAGTGCTGGTGAGAGGGCCTTAAACATGTGCTTGGAATATTCTCAGTAACGGGAATGAAGAACTCTTCTACTCTGTCATCACCAGAATATTCTTCTTCTGAACTTTTTAAGAGAAAGCTGGGGGAAGACTCTCACTTGTCGATTTGTTGGCTTTGCTTAAGCTTTGCAGCACCCACCATTGTATTTTAATAAGTACATTCCCAGGTATCTATAGGCAGAGTCGAATGATCTTATTTTGTTTTGCTTTTATCTTCTTCTGGGTCTGAATTAAGTAAAATTTCAGGTTATAGAACTATCTTGGCATTTTTAGCTGAGTTTTAGTTTTATGTAGGTTAAGTGGCTACTAGAATTCATGACTTTGTGTTGTTGTTTTTTTCCAGATATTTTTTAAGTGATCATCTCTTCTTTACCTTCTACATTAATAGTTTAAGATGGTTACCTATGGCAGCCTAGAGAATATTTAACAGTATCCTTCCTATTAAGGGATTTTTCCCCCTTAGGATTTCTTGCCTTGTGAAACATGTTGCACCTGTGTGTAGACACTTTGACTCCATTCAGAGGTCAATTAAATGTAATCAAACATGGTAATGTTCTGAACACTCGCAAATTCTCCCCCACTACAATGCCCACTCCGTTTGCTTTTGCTTCATTTTAGTTGGTTCGAGGCCATTTAGATGAAAAGGTACTGAATGGCAGTGTAGATTTCAGATTTTATGTTTTAAGATGTTAAGATTTAAGATGCTTCGATACATTCTTGGCTTCGAAGCCATCATTGCCAAGAATCATTGTTTCTGAAGAAGTGGTCAAACTGGCATCACATGAATCACCATCATGTTTTTGCTCAGTGGGCCTGAGGAGTATCTGTTACTGTGAGAACTGAGAAGATGGCACACAGGGAGTAGGACAGAGAGTCATGGTGCACAGTAGGAGGAGGCACTGGGCCGGAGGAGACTAGCGGTGGAGACCAGTGGACCTGGCTTGAAACTCAGTTCCACCAACTGACTTTCACAATGTCTCTGCTGCAGTTTGCTCATCTGCACAATGGGCATACTAATTATGCTGTCTCCTTCAAAAGTCTGGTGAGAATTATGTGAATTAAATACCTGGAAGGCACTTTAGAACAGTGTCTGAAACATCCTGTGTGCTTTATAGATTTTAGCTGTTGAATAGTCTTCACATTCCTAATTGGGTTAGTGGATTAATGTTTACCTGTATTTTTAAGTGTTTTTCTTAGTACACTATTATTTAGGAAAACTGGACTATAAAGATCTTCTCTAAGGTATTATTCCTGGCTTGCATTTTTAAGGGTGAACTGTGCGTCAAAAGACTATGAGCCTTAATTTTGTATAATTTAATATTAATAAATAAGCCTGGACTCTTTTGTTGTCCGTGGCAATTTATTTCCCACTGTCACACTACATATAGTTGTCTTCATGGTTGTCCCTGGTTTGGGCACTAAAATTGTCGTGTAGTCATAGTTGCTCAGATTAAAAGGGAAATATTGAGGAAACAGTCCTCCAGTTATTAACAGATAAATAAGCATTAAATAGTTGGGTATATTTGAGGAATGCAAGATAATCTAATACCCAGCGGCATAAAATACCCCAAGGAGAAAAATTTCCTAATACAATGTGTATGGGTTGTGTGTATGATGTGTTATACAGGCATGCTGTGTAAGAAATAGTGAGGGAAGAGTTTGGGGGCAACCTAAAAGTTTTACTTTAGTTTGCATAGTAATTAACTTGGCTATATCAATATCAGGAAAATAATTAGAATAACAGACTATGTTGAGTGCCTAAAGAAATATGTTTGACAGATTTTAATTTTCTTTCCTCCTACACACCACTTCCTAGTTTGTTTCTGGCACACCAGATGTGTCGCAACACAGTGGCTGATCCAGGTAGAGTTGTGTGAACACCCGTGGCATAACAAATTTTCTCATTTTCATTCCATGTAATGAAACTGAAATGAGAAGGAGCACTGTATTTTGCAAATGATGCTATATGAATATAAGGTGTAGCTTGCCCTTTCTCCAGACCTCTGCATCAATGTTCCCTTTTTCTTTTTCAGTGTTCCTTTTTAAAGCTAATATTAAAGTTTGTATGCAAATCATGAACGTACACAAAGCTGATCATAACCTTGCCTTTTGTAATTAGACACCAGTGGGCTCCTCTTGGTGCACAAGAGTTAAGAGGGATGACTGGTGGGGGGAAGTGAAAAAAAAATTAGTCATAGGGAAATTTTTTTTAAATACTACTCTCTTTTCTAGCTTCTTTGAATGGACCACTTAACTGCTGTTTTTTAGCTTAAAACCAGCCTTAGTTCTTAATCTCCGTGGGGCAAACACTTTCCATAGGCATTTTTATTTTGTCTTTCATTTCCTTAGTGTAGTAATTTTCCCATTATCTTTAGCCTTTTCTCCATTTAAATGCCAGGGCATATACTACATTTCAGAAGCTGTAATTTTCTTTCAGAGAAATTAATTTTGTTTTTAGCTTTGGCCTCATATGTGATCCTTGTGTGTGTCTCTAGTTTTGAACATCTACCAATAATTTATATAACCATTTAAAAACTTTTTAAATTACAGAATAAATAACATGACCAACAGAAGGGAGCTATTTCTCACCCTACCAACCCATGCAGTTTGTTTCCTTTTGGTTTCAAGTCATATTCAGTTTCAATTTATATTGCCCTTTTCATGTATTATACTCTTTAATGAGTGGTTTCCACGAGCAGCTTCCCAATACTCAGTAGTTGACTTAAGCATTCCTCTGATGTTAAAGATTTAGACTTACAATGTTTCGCTACTATATATTACGTCACCACAAAAATCTGTTCGAATATGCCTGGTTTTGGTGGGTGGTTATTTATTCAGTTTAAACTTTCCAGCTTGACATCATGAGGTTACAAGTTTCACATAATTTTATGGGTCAGTCAAGCGATGTGATTTTTTAAAAGATACCTTTTGAAGTGCTTTTGTCAAGTGGCTTTCTACTGTAAATTGCCAACAATAATGTATGGGTTTATCGGTTTTATTTTCCTAAGAACTGGGACAGTGTTGGATATTGTGTTCTTAGAATTTTTATATTTGTTAGTTAAATGTAAAATGCTACTTCAGCGTTGCCTTAATTTGCTTTACTTTGATAAATAAAATGCTTGAATGCTCTCCTTTTTTTAATGCTCACTTAATAATTTGATTCCCGTGTGCATGTCCCTGTTATTGCCTAATTTTTCTTATGAATTTTGTTTTTCTGTCAGATTGTTTATCCCCTTTTGTAACATAGAAAAAAACCTTTGCGATCTTGTATTTATAAACATTTCTGCAATATGTTGTTTTCCTTTTACCATGACTATTACTTTTCTTAGTAAAAGGTAAAGATTAAACTGTTATACAAAATTTACATCTTTTTGTTTCCTTTCCTTTTTTTTGTTTCCTTTTCTGACTCAAAGTTTAGAAAGCTATTATTCTTTCAAAAATACTCAATTTTATTTTTTGTTAATTTTTGTAAACGATCATATATTTATACATATGTACACAGTCACACACATACAGAATGAAAAACAGGAAGCATTTGTATTGTAATTATATGGCATAAATTTTGACCCATTTTCCCTCAAATCACCAACCAGTTTTCTTTTTATCATTTATTAAATAGCTTCCCCCACCCCTGATTATTTTGAAATTCCTTTTTATTATATTCATACATATCATTAGGTATTTTATACTGGACTTTCTATTCTTATTTGTTGATGTATTTTAAAATAAATATCAAAACCATACTATTTAAACTATTATCACCTTAGGATTGCTGGGGTGGCTCAGGGGGTTAAGTCTCCAACCCTTGATTCTGGCTCAGATCATGATCTCAGGGTCATGAGATCGAGACCCACCTTAGACTCTGCTTTCTGTTTGGAGTCTGCTTGAGATTGTCTTTCTCCCTCTCCCTCTGCATGCCCTGCCTGTCCTCATGCTTGCATGGTCTCTCTCTCTCTCTCTTAAAAATACTGTGGCTTTATAATAAGTTTTAAAATCTAGTGGGATCAGACCTCCTTTTTAGAAAACATTGAGCTTCTATTACATACCAGAAAAAAGTGTGGAAAGAGAAATGAAAATTACCTAGTTTCCTCACCCCTGGTAATCAAAGTCTTCCCAGGAAAACAGACATGGAAAAAAAAACCCAGACACATTTATAATGTGATAAAAAACTGTAAAAGAGAGGTGAATACAGAACTGTGATAGCACAGAGGAGAGTAGTATATTTTCACCTGTTTATTTTTTAAAACTAATGAAAGTTTTAATTGTAATTGCTATTTTATGCCTATAAAATAACTTGAGAGGATTTGATTTTTTTAATCTTATAATCTCATTTAGGATTATTGTCCATATCTTATTTACTTTTCGATTAAGTTCTATAGTTTTCTTTAATATGAAATATTTCTTAGAAGAATTTCAAGTTCATCACGTATGTGTTATGAATATTATTGCGATAGTCTCTAGGTAATTCTCTCTTTGATTTATTTCTTTTAAAAAAGCATTTATTTTTGGTTTAGCACTCAAGGAAAAATTGGAGCACATACTCCTTCCTCTTTTGGGAGGGGGCTCTCAAACATTCATTGATAATACTCCTGAGATTTGATTGGATTTAACATACATGTAAGACACAAATGTGGATGTGTTGTTGATGTTAATTTTTGAAGCTGACAATAAGTCAATGAGAAATTCTTGAACCAAGAAAACATATTCATATGAAAATCTGATTGTAGAAAACAGTCTGTGTTCTATAGCCATGGAAACTTCAGACTGATCTTCTTTGGCTTATGAATTATAGTTTCTATCACTGCAGCTGTTAATTGGAGACAAGGAGGGGATAAAAGGCATTCAGGAGTTTTGGAAAATAAAACATCAGCACACATCAAAGAGTAGTCATTTCTGGAACTTTTCAGTTGTTTAAACCCCCCTATTTAAATGCACAATAAAGCTCATTTCATTATTTCAGTTTTATAATGTATGCTTTATTTAAAAATATTTTTGTTTTGGCAAATTAGGTCAGGAATAAGCAGGACCTCAATGACGTAAATAAACTAATCCCAAAGGATGACAGTCCTTGGACTTTCTTTTGTGTAATTCTTTTTATGTACAAGAACACTTCTCTTGGCCAGAATCCCATTATAAAAAAGAATAGAAAGGTGGGGGTGGGGGATAAATATTCCCAGAGAAAGTCCTGAATTTCAGCCCTTTCAGTTACTTGATTATTCTCGTGGTTACACAAGATGAAAGGATAATGAGGAGTCTTCTCCCTTATGTTACTGTTGGCAAGTAAAATACAATAAGCCTGTGCAGGTAAGCACCTCTTTTATTCCTAAGTATAAAACGAACTCTAATTACTTGCTTTGATGAGCTTAAATATATTCAGGTGTAACTGTTGGCAATCACCAGTTTATCTCACCATCACCATGGTATATATCCTATCTCATTTAATAGCTGATATCATTTGATGTCTGCCACCAGCTGAGATGGAGTAGCAGGGACTGGATATGCCCTCTTTCTTGGTACAACTGAAAAGCTACCCAAAATATAAGAAACAATAGTGTCATGATTGAATATCAGGCAACAAAAGACAATGGTCCTTGAGCATGGTGAGACCCATATTTGGCACAGCATAATAATACCTGGAGAGACTTTCCAGGATGCAGTATAGAAAAGGGAAACCAGAGAGAAGCCAGTGGTTTCCCTGCATTGAGGATATGGGGCTGGAAGCTGGTTTTACTCACTAAATGGGGAGCACATAGAGTTCACAGGACAGACTGGAAGACCAGAGAGATGCTCAGAAAAGGAGCTCTGGAGATCTGCTGAAGGTTCGGGACTCTTGAGTCTCCAGCTGATACCAATCAGTGGTTTTATGTCAAGAAACTGCCCCAGGCTGGGGAAACAAAAAAATACCCCAAACAGTAACAAAAAACAGTACCAGGAATTCACGTGGACCAGGAACAGTGCCTTAATGTGTTGTCGAGTCTTTCAAGCTAAGGCCTCAATATAAGGGGCCCTCTCCAGATTTCTGAAACCCAGACACCACAAGCATGATAAAATGGCTGCTTTAAGCTGCTAAATGTTGGCATAATTTTTTTTATGAAGGCAAAATAACCAGCACATGAATGGAGCACATTCAGTTCAAATGGGGTGTTGTTAAGTGATTGTCTCCACTAACTGCCTAGATTACTGGGGCTGCTTTCATTTATTTATATATTTTTATTCTAAAGCCAGGTGTTTTGCTTTTCGTCATCTCTCAGATACCTAATAAATCATCTTTTCATCCTCTGGTTCTCTACTTGAAAACAGATTATTCATCAAAACATGTGGTATCGGTAGTCTCTATATGTCTATATCTCTGTGTGTGTGTAGCTCTATGGATGATGTTTATAGTACAGATACGTATGTGTGTATATATATGTATGTACATATAAAATATATTGTGGAATTTATCTATAAGTATTCTTGAAATTTATCCTACAATACAGTTCATTTACTTCAAAATATTTAGTCTTTGTTTGGCAGGATCGGAAAAGCATTTAGTTTCAGGGTAATTCTGCCCCATTCCTGAAGCAAAGTTTGTCTGAGTCTGCTACCTGATGCCTCATGAATTAGGAATTTTACCTATTTGGCTGCTGGCAACATGTACTGTTCCTGGTTCACCTTCTTGACTGGGAAGAAGGTGCTCTGTGAAGAAGAAGGTCTCCTGATTTAGAGAATGGGAAATATCTGAGGGAAATGGAGGCTGGAGGAAATATCAAAGAAGAGAGTTGGAGTTCAGTGTGCCTTTTGGTATCATGAATGTCCCAGCAGCAGGCAAAATAGACCAGGGGCAATGATTCTCTGAACTTCATAAGATTTCTTAAAACTTTGAATTTCCCTGTTTGTTCTGCTGGGGGAAACAAAGGGATTTGAAGAAAAACCTTCATATCCAAAAAGGCATGCATTTGTCTTTGAGCACACCAAGAAAATGTTGAGCTACAGTAAAGATGAACCACCAAGGAGGCCAATGTGAGAGGGGAAGGAGCCCCACAAGAAAGGGTGTCTACTGTTAACAGTTAAAGAGAAAGAAAAAGCAGGTTGGGTCCAACAGGATCACACAGGGAAAGAGAAAAGAACAGGAAACTGGCCCTCACCTTAAACACAATCTGCAAATCTGATCCCTGATGAAATCTGATTATTTTTTTGTCATCCCTTCCATTGTTTCTACCTATTTTCTCCTTTCCCCTTCTCTTTTCTACACTCCCCACTATTTTTGTTTATTTGTAAGTCATTCTTACTGTTTTCTCTCCTTTTACAATTAGTGAAGATAGAAGGAGAAATGAAAACATTAAAAATCATCTAATTTAACAATCTCACTTTAAGAACAAGAAAGCAGCTTCAGAGAAGTAGTGACATTTATATCTTTGCAGTAAATATCCAGTAGTGGAACTGATGGGTCGTAGGGCAGCTCTATTATAAACTTTTTGAGGAACCTCCAAACAGTCCTTCAGAGTGGCAGCACCAGCTTGCATTCCCACCAACAGTGTAGGAGGGTTCCCCTTTCTCTGCATCCTCGCCAACAGCTGTCATTTCATGACTTCTTCATTTTAGCCATTCTTACTGCTGTGAGATGATATCTCACTGTGGTTTTGATTTGTATTTCCCTCATGCCGAGTGATGTTGAACACATTCTCATGTGTCTGTTGGCCATTTGGATATCTTCTTTGCAGAAATGTCTGTTCATGACTTCTGCCCATTGCTTGACTGGGTTACCTGTTTTATGGGTGTTCAGTTTGATAAGCTCTTTATAGATTTTGGATACAGCCCATTTATCTGATACATCACTTGCAAATATCTTCTCGCATTCTGTCAGTTGTCTTTTGGTTTTCTTCACTGTTTCCTTTGGTGTGCAAAAGCTTTTAATCTTGATGAAGTCCCAATAGTTCATTTTTGCCCTTGCTTCCCTCGCCTTTGGTGATGTTCCTAGGAAGAAGTTGCTGCGGTTGAGGTCGAAGAGGTTGCTGCCTGTGTTCACCTCAAGGATTTTGATGGATTCCTGTCTCACATTGAGGTCTTTCAACCATTTTGAGTCTATTTTTGTATATGGTGTAAGGAAATGATCCAGTTCCATTTCTCTGCATGTGGCTGTCCAGTTTTCTCAACACCATTTGTTGAAGAGACTGTCTTTCCCATTGGACATTCTTTCCTGCTTTGTCGAACATTAGTTGACCATAGAGTTGAGGGTCCATTTCTGGGCTCTCTATTCTGTTCCACAGATCTATGTGCTTGTTTTTGTGCCAGAACCATACTCTCTTGATGATGACACCTTTGTAATAGAGCTTGAAGTCTGGAACTAGAGCTTGAAGAAGAAAACTTTGGTTTTCTTTTTCAACATTCCTTTGGCCATTCGGAGTCTTTTCTGGTTCCATATACATTTTGGGATTTTTGTTCCATTTCTTTGATATACTTTGCTGGTATTTTGCTGGGGATTGCATTAAATGTGTAGATTGCTCTTGGTAGCATGGACATTTTCACAATATTTGTTCTTCCAATCCATGAACATGGAACATTTTCCACTTCTTTCTGTCTTCCTCAATTTCTTTCATGAATACTTTATATTTTTCTGAGTACGGACTCTTTGTTAGGTTAGTTTTCTTCCTAGGTATCTTACAGTTCTGAGTGCAATTTTACATGGGATTGACTCCTTAATTTCTCTTTCTTCAGTTTTGTTGTTGGTATATAGAAATGCAGCTGATTTCTGTGCATCGATTTTATATCCTGACACTTGACTGAATTCCTGTATGAGTTCTAGCAGTTTTGGAGTGGAGTCCTTTGGGGCTGGGACTTCTAGTACCACTTAATAGCAGTGGTGATAGTGGAGAACCCTGCCATGTTCCTGGCTTTAGGGGAAAAGCTCTCAGTTTTTCTCCATTGAGAATGATATACACTGTGGGTTTTTCATAGATGGCTTTGATGATATTGAGGTATGTACCCTCTATGCCTACACTGTGAAGAGTTTTGACCAAGAAAGGGTGCTGTACTTTGTCAAATGATTTTTCAGCATCGATGGCTTTGATGATATTGAGGTATGTACCCTCTATGCCTACACTGTGAAGAGTTTTGACCAAGAAAGGGTGCTGTACTTTGTCAAATGATTTTTCAGCATCTATTGAGAGGATCATGTGGTTCTTGTTCTTTCTTTTATTAATGTCTTGTATCACATTGATTTGTGAATGTTAAATCAACCTTGCAGCCCAGTAATAAATCCCACTTGGTCGTGGTGAATAATCCTTTCAATGTGCTGTTTAATCCTATTGGCTAGGATTTTTGCTTCCATGTTCATCAAGGATATTGGTCTATAATTCTCCTTTTTGATGGGGTCTTTGCTTGGTTTTGGGATCAAGGTAATGCTGGCCTCATAAAAGGAGTTTGGAAGTTTTCCTTCCAATTCTATTTTTTGGAACAGTTTCGGGAGAATAGGTATTAATTCTTCCTTGAATGTTCAGTAGAATTCCCCTGGGAAGCCGTCTGTCCCTGGGCTCTTGTTTGTTGGGAGATTTTTGATGACTGCTTCAATCTCCTTACTGGTTATGGGTCATTTCAACTTTTCCATTTAGTCCTGGTTCAGTTTTGGTAGTTTATATGTCTCTAGGAATGCATCCATTTCTTCCAGATTGTCAAATTTGCTGGTGTAGAGTTGCTCATAATATGTTCTTATATTTGCATTTCTTTGGTGTTGGTTCTGATCTCTCCTCTTTCATTCATGATTTTATTAATTTGAGTCCTTTCTCTTTTCTTTTGGATAAGTCTGGCCAGGGGTTTATCAATCCTATTAATTCGTTCAAAGAACCAACTCCTAGTTTCGTTGATTTGTTCTGCTATTCTTTTGGTTTCTATTTCATTGATTTCTGCTCTGATCTTTATGATTTCTGTTTTCCTGCTGGGTGTAGGCTTTCGTTGCTGTTCTTTCTCTAGCTTTTGTAGGTGTAGAGTTGAGACCTTTCTTGTTTCTTGAGAAAGGCTTGTATTGCTATATACTATGCCCTCAGGTCTGCTTTTGCTGTGTCCCAAAGATTTTGAACAGTTGTGTTTTCATTTCCATTTGTTTCCATGAATTTTTTTAAATTCTTCCTTAATTTCCTGGTTGACCCATTCATTCTTTACTAGAATGTTCTTTAGCCTCCATGTATTTGAGTTCTTTCCAACTTTCCTCATGTAGTTGAGTTCTAGATCAGAGCACTATGGTCTGAAAATATGCAGGGAATGATCCCAACATTTTGGTTTCAGTTGAGACCTGATTTGTGCCCCAGATAATGGTCTATTCTGGAGAATGTTCCATGTGCACTAGAGAAAAATGTGTATTCTGTTGTTTTAGAATGGAATGTTCTGAATGTATCTGTGATGTCCAACTGGTCCAGGGTGTCATTTAAAGCCTTTATTTCCTTGTTGATCTTTTCTTCGATGATCTGTCCATTTCAGTAAGGGAGGTGTTAAAGTCCCCTACTATTATTGTATTGTTATCAATGTGTTTTCTTTGATTTTATTATTAATTGGTTTATAAAATTGGCTGCTCCCATGTTAGGGGCATAGATATGTACAATTGTTAGAACTTCTTGTTGGACAGATCCTTTAAGTATGATAAAGTGTCCTTCCTCATCTCTTATGATATTCTTTGGCTTGAAATCTAATTTATCTGATATAAGGATTGCCACTCCAGCTTTCTTTTGATGTCCATGGGCATGGTAAATTGTTTTCCACCTCCTCACTTTAAATCTGGAGGTGTCTTTGGGTGTAAAATGAGTTTCTTGTAGATAGCATATCAATGGCTCTTGTTTTTTAATCCATTCTTATACCCTGTGTCTTTAAGTTGAGGCATTTAGTCCATTTACATTCAGGGTAACTATTGAGAGATTTGAATTTAGAGCCATTGTATTGCCTGTAAGGTGACTGTTACTGTTTATTGTGTCTCTTCCTTTCTGGTCTATGTTTCTTTTAGGCTCTCTTTGCTTAGAGGACTCCTTTCAATAATTCCTGTAGGGCTGGCTTGGTGTTGAAAATTCCTTTAGTTTTTGATTGTCCTGGAAGTTTTTTTTTATCTCTCCTTCTGTTTTCATTGACAGCCTAGCTGGATATAGTATTCTTGACTGCATATTATTCTCCTTTTCTCCTCTGAATATATCATGCCAGTTCGTTCTGGCCTGCCAGGTCTCTGTAGATAGGTCTGTTGTCAGTCTAATATTTCTACCATTCTGTGTTATAGACCTCTTGTCCCGAGCTGCTTTCAGGATTTTCTCTTTATCACTATGACTTGTGAGTTTTACTATTAGATGACGGGGTGTGGACCTCTTTTTATTGATTTTGAGGGGGTTTCTCTATGCCTTCTGGATTTTGATACTTGTTCCCTTCACCAAATTAGGGAAATTCTTTACTATAATTTACTCCCCTTCTGCCCCTCTCTTTCTCTCTCTTTCTGGGAAACCAATTATTCTAATATTGTTTCATCTTAAGGTATCACTTATGTCTCGAATTCTCCCCTCATGGTCCAGTAGTTGTTTGTCTCTCTTTTCCTCCGCTTCTTTATTCTCTGTCCATTGGTCTTCTAAATCACTAATTCTCTCTTCTGCCCCATTTATCCTAGCAGTAAGAGCCTCCATTTGTGATTGCATGTCATTAATAGCTTTTTTGATTTCAGCTTGGTTAGATTTTAGCTCGTTTATTTCTCCAGAAAGGGTTTTTATTTCCCTAGAGAGGGATTCTCTATTATCTTCCATACTTTTTTGGAGCCCAGCTAGCACCTTGATAATCGTCATTCTGAACTCTAGTTCTGTCATGTTACTAATGTCCACATTGATTCGGTCCCCAGCCATCGTTGCTGCCTCTTGTTCTTTTTTTTGTGGTGATTTTTTCCGCCATGTCATTTTATGCAGATAAGAATAGATTGATGAGAGAACAAAATACTGAAGGGTAGCAATGACCCCAGAGAAATACACTCTACCCTAATCAGAAGAGACCTGAAACTGTGGGGAAAAGAAAGTGTGAAAAAAAAACCAAAACAATACACATAAAAAAAAACAAAAAATAACAAAAACTGCAATAAATAAATAAAATAAAACAAAACCATAAATCTATGTCTATATATTATCTATTTCTGTTTCTATATCTGTCTTTGTCTCTGACTCTATCTCCATCTCTATCTATTAGACTGGTGAAGTGAACAGACCCTGTATGTATACCAAAAATAAGGTTAAATACAATGAAGGGATAAAATATGACTGTAACAATGAAAATTTAAAAAGATTAAAAATGTTGGTAAGATATAATAGTTAAAAAATGTTAAAAGAGGAAAGAGGAAAAAATTAAAAGAGTAAGAAAAAAAATTCAAAAAATTTAACTTTGAGCGACTAAAAGATAATGGGGGAAAAGGCATGAATTCTCTGCGTTGCTTTCCCCTAGCTTTGAAGTTCCACAATTCTCAGCAATCTGTGAACATGGCCTTGGTTGGATGTTCTTGCTGATCTTCTGGGGGAGGGGCCTGTTGCTGTGACTCTCAAGTGTCTTTGCCCAAGACAGAATTGCGACGCCCTCGTCAGGGGNACCCTCGTTAGGGGCCAGTCTAAGTAATTGGCTCAGGTTTGCTCTCAGGAGCTTTTGTTCCCTGAACGCTTTCCATACAGCTTTGGAGGACGGGAATGAAAATGGTGATCTCCCAGTCTCCAACCCGAGGAGCCAAGAGTTTGGGGCCTTACTACTCAGTGCATCCTCAGAGAAAAGCAGTCAGACCCTTCTGTCTCCCTGGTCTCCGGCCACACTCTGAGCTCTCCTGGCCTGTGACCAAGAGTCTCTATCTCTGGCACGTGGCCCCGACTAGAATCTCCAAGCCCAGCAGATTGCCACAGCCAGTACCGTGCCACTCCTCCTGGAGGAGGAAGGAGGGGGTCTCTCTGGATCTGCCACTTGTGGGGTCCCTGCTCAAAGAGAAGTGGCCCGACTGTGCTTTCAATCACAGCCCAGGGTAACACCGAGCTGAGAGACACCTTCTCAGCTTGGCTCCTTCTCTCTACTCGTCTTNTTCTCTCCACTCATCTTCTCCTCTCTGATACCTGGGAGCTCTGTTGCACTCAGACACACCTGGTCTTTTTGTGTCCCCCTAGGTCCTGAGAGCACACTGTCCCCACGAGGGCTTCACCACCCGCTAAGCCTCTGGGGCCACGTCCCTCATTGGATCAGACATCTAAATATTCCGATTTTGTGCTCCGTTGCTCTCTCACTTGCCGGGAGCTGGCCCCTCCCCCAGGGTGTATCTTCCTGTCACTTCAGATTAACTTCTCCACACGTCTTACCTTCCAGAACGTGGTCAATTTTCTGTTCCTAGAATTGCTGCTCTTCTTCTCTTAAATCTGCTGTCGAATTTGTAGGTGTTCAGAATGATTTGAAAACTATCTGGGTGAATTTCAGGGACCTGATGATAATCGGTCTCCTACTCCTCCACCATCTTGCTCCTCCTCCTCTATATGTGTTTTTACATGATTTCATTTTAGAATTTCTTCTAGGCTTATTTTTAATAAGTATTTTATTAATTTTTATTTATCTTAGTCTTGGATTTTTTAAATTTTTGTTATTTATATTGAGTCTTTTGATATTAGAGTTGTCAATTTTCATCTCATTTATTTTATTTTAAAAAGTAAAATAGAAATGATCCCAGCTCAAAGAAGCTTAGGGTCTTAGGCACACTTCTCAGTCACCCTGTGTTAGGAGGGAGATGCTCCATGATATGGGGAAAGGAGATGGTAGACCTGGGTCATCTTGTCTTGCCAATTTGAGCATTAGACACGTTGGGCTGCAGGCCAGGGCTTCAAGGACAGGTGGGCTTCTATTATTTTCAGTGCACAACACCCAAGGGAGAGCCTCCTCCAGAGTAAGGGCTGGACGGTAGAAACAGCCCAATCTCTCAGCCACGCTTGCCAGGAACTTGTTCTTGACAACAGGCAGCCGGGGTCAGGCTGAGAAAGACTGGCATTCTGCCTCTCCCAAGAGGATGCTGTAACCCTCGAACTGGGAGAAAGGGAGCCCTGTGTCTTTGGCTGCAGCCATCTGGAGTGGACTTTGTTTCATGCTGAGCTGGGAATGGGGAAGGAAGAAAGTAGCTTGTGGTTCAAGAGTCACTGACTCTTACTGTTATTACTGAGTTTTGTAGGGTTTCTTGAATACACTTTTCTTCATTGGCTGTATGGCCATAGGACCGTTTCTAGACCCTTTCATNTCCTTTCATTTTTGAAAAAAATCATCTTCACCACTTTCACTGGAGACTTGGTCCAGAGAGCCATGATGGAAGTGACACTGCTAGCTGGTAGTTCTGAGGTCCACTGTTATTCAGGAAAGGATAGTGGATACAATGGCAATGAGTAGAGTTATTGAAAAGCTAACAGACACAAGGAAATGAGATGTATATGAAATGTTTGACATTTACAAAGTCGGAAATCATTGTCCATTTCTGCTTNTGAAATCGTTGTCCATTTCTGCTTTCTCTTATATCTTCTTCTTCTTTCATGAGCTTTGTTTCCTTTCATGGTTGGTTCTGTTTGACCATGCGCTGGATTTTATTCTTGGCAAAACTAATTACAGAGACTTCCTTATACCAAGAATGAATGCACCCTCCTTTAGAGCAGCTCAGCATTTGTGTCAGCCAGGAGTCTGGAGCCCCATCAGTCACAGACCACCTCAAACCACATTCGTTGCTTGATGTTGGTTGACAGACCACTAGCCAGTCCAACTGCAAGGGCACATCTACCCGTTCCTTTGCTGTCTTCTTTTCACTGCATCCCTGCAGGCTCCCGGGCTTGAAACCAGTGTGTCTTATCTTGTTAGGCTTCTTTGGGTCCAAGTGAAATATGTGGAGCATTTCCCATAAATTTCTTGGGATGGCTAATTTTAAGTATTGACTTGGTTTGTCTCACAGTGTCCAGATATTTGGTCCAGCATTTTTCTAGATATTTCTGTGAGAGAGTGTTTTTGGAACGTGATTAATACTTAAAAGAGTGGACTTTGAGTAAAGCATAAGTCTTTCCATAATGTAGGTGGGCCTCACCTCATCAGTCAAAGGGCCAACTAGAGCAAAAGACTAAGTGTCCCAGAGGAAGAAGGTTATTATGCCAGCAGACCACTCCAAACTTGAACTGCAATATTCTCTTTTCCCAGGTCTCCAGCCTAAGAACATTTGGATTTTGTGTTAAAATACCTCTGGGATTTTGATTTATGGAGGTGTCGGTGTGATGACACAAAGACACAAATGACATCGAGGTATTTTTGTTATTTGCATTTCCCAAGAAGAGGGAACATGCCACTTCGCACAGGTGATGAAACACCAGTTTGGTCAGGAGACAGAAGTGAGAGTGAGATGAAAGCCTAGCCCAGAGCCTTTACTGTGAATTCCATGGACATAGCAAGCATAGGAAACAGTCTAAGATTGGCCAGTTTGAATAATGTCAACTGGCTCTAGGCTATAAAGGTGGTTTGTAGTTGTCTGACACCTACCTTTGCAGTGATTTAGAATGAGGGAACTATTGGTTTTAGTGTGTGAGAGTGAGATAAAGGAGGTATTGAGGGTAGGGCCTTGGGATTGGTTGGTTTGCATATAAAAGGTATGTTACAGGTCAATTATTATCTCCAAGAATAGACCACCTTCGCCTTGCCTCCTTACCTCCAATAAGATGTCTAGTTACCATAAAATACAGAAAATGAAAATTCTGATTAATATAGCCTTGAATTGCAATATTAGCTCTTCCAGGGTCTGAGCCGGCCAGCCCACCCTGTAGATTTTCGATTGGTGNCATTGCTGCTCTCCATGTTCATGAGCCAATTCCTTAAAATAAATCTCTCTCGGGCACCTGGGTGGCTCAGTCAGTTAAGCCGCTGCCTTCGGCTCAGGTCATGATCCCAGGCTCATGGGGCTGAGTCCCACATCTGGCTCCCTGCTCCAGGGAGAGCCTGCTTCTCCCTCTCCCTTTGCCTGCCACTCTGCCTACTTGTGCTCTCTACCTCTCTGTCAAATAAATAAATAAAATCTTTAAAAAAATAAAATCTCTCNATAAATCTCTCTCTCTCCCTCTCTCTCTCTCTCTCTCTCTCTAGATATATAGATATAGGCATAGATATACAGCCTATATATTTATATGCAGTCACCCAATTGGTTCTCTGGAGAACTCTGCCTAATACAGCTTCCTTCCTGTGGCCTTTGTAGATGTCTGCTGAAGCCCAGTTATGAGTTCTAAGAATATCCATGCAGCAAAAACAACTTTGGGAATCAGATATTGGCTTCCTCTCAGAATTTGGCCCTCTAGATCCCTTCTCTATTTCTACCTCCTCAATGCCCTTATGAAGACTTTTTTTTACAGTTTTTTTTAAGTTTTATTTTTTCTTTCTTGTGCATGTTTATTGAAACTCTGGTTACTTACAATAGAGTGTAATATTAGTTTCAGGTTCGTAATAGATTCAGCACTTCAGTACAACACCCAACACACATCAAACAAGTGCCCTCTTTAATCCCCATCAACTTTTGAACCCGTGACCCACTTCTCCTCTGATAATCATCTAGAATGGTTTGCTTGTTCTCTAGAATTTTGTTTGTTCTCCATAATTGAGAGTTGGCTTTTAGGTTTGCCTCTCTACATAAGGTTTTTTTATAAATTAATCACGATACCTAATGTNTTAATTAATCATGATACCTAATGTGTTGGTCAAACTCACAACCCCAGGATAAAGAGTTGTATACTCCAACAACTGAGCCACCCATGAGCCGCATGAAGATTATTTTAATGAATTCTTTTAATTTCTTTTCTTTAAGCATCAGAGTGGAATCTAGTAATCTAGACCCCCCCACACACACACATGCACACATGGCAGTTACCTCCTGTCGCTCCCTCCAGGAAAACTCTCCACCCATCCCACTCCTTCTGTGGGATGGAAGTGGGAAGTAGAAAGGCCTGACAGGCTTTTATGCTCTCTGGCTACATGCGTTCAGCCAGAGGGGAGCCTCAACTGAACATGTGAGGAAGGGACTAGAGTAGTCCTAGGGTTTATTTCCATGAAAACCCTCTTTGTGAGGCTTCCTCATTTCGTTTTGTCCCCAGCTGCTGGTCCCTACTTCTCATTCTCCCTCCCCTGTCCCTTAGGGCTAGTGATGGTGGGGGTGGATGGGGACAGTGAAGGAGGGGGTGAAAAGGGCATGTGGGGGGCATGAGAAAGCTCTGTTACTGCTGCTTATGCCAGGCTCCTGCACCAACTTCCACTTCTCCCTATACCCCAACCACAACTCAGTCATTAGTTCTTTGGTAAAGAAACTCCACAAATGATCCTAGCATAAGTATGCCAGCTCTAAAGTCCATACTTCCATAATGTCCACAGAAACCAGCAACTGCACACCTCTTTGATCTGTTTTTATCCTATGATTTACCCAACCTATTATGCCCTCAATTTCAACCATTGTTTTTCATATGCAATATTTTGGCTTGGTTCTTTCCTGTGGTTCTCTTGGGTCTTATTGCCAATGACATTTTTCTATACCCAAGAGGCTACATTTATTGTGTTTCATAATTTTCTGGAGTCTGTCTTTTCCAATAGTTCTATTTCAAAAAATATGTAACATTCATTCTGTTGTATTTCTTATACGGCCATCATACATCACAGGTGTATGATAATATTTGGATGTGTGCTCATATTCCCCATTGGGTTAGCAGCTATTCTGTCACTGTTTACTACTGTGCACAGGACAAGGACAGAAGTCCTGATGAATTCAGAGAGAAGGGAAGGTGAGCCCAGAGCAGAGGGCCCCAGGAACCCACAAAGCCACTCTTAACCTCTCCTCCATGCTACCACCCACTAAGCAACTCCCGGAGCCAGGGCTTCAACTTTAAATCCCTTAGAAGAAATTATGGAGGAAAGATCAAGTCTCTCCAGAGAGTACTTCTCCTGCAAGGGGGAGGGTAAGAAGTGGAGGTATGGGGGGCATGGACACAATGTGGCTGTCTGGTCCTACACACTAGTTGACATGGCCATCCTACAACATACTGGCACCTGAGAAATATTAGACAGCATCTGTCACAGTGCATGGGATGGAAAAGAGCAGAACAGGTAAAAAGCCTTCTTCAAACCCATCCTCTCGTTGCCCTACCATCTTCTCCCAAGTACAGGTCCCTTCAGGATCACCTTTAGTTTCTCCAGGTTTCCTCATTGATTCTACATTTTCTTCTCACCTCCCCTGCTCCCCCACGGTTTCTCTGGGGATGTGAGCCAGCAACCCAGAGAG
Source organism: Ailurus styani (assembly GCA_002007465.1). NCBI lineage: Eukaryota > Metazoa > Chordata > Mammalia > Carnivora > Ailuridae > Ailurus > Ailurus styani. The sequence continues at coordinate 22,642 of LNAC01001782.1, forward strand.
AGCTCCTGATGGCAGGTCTGGTGAAACACACTGCAGTGGCACTCTCAGCCTGTTCCCCAGCCTCAGACACACTGGCCCTGCAAACCTGCTCTGCACTCTGACATCAGTCTTGTTACTTTGAATCTTTTCTTACCACTGACCAGGGCCACATTTGGGACAGTCAGCCCAAACCTCTCATCATACTTTTCACAGGTAGCCTAAGAATGAAAGTCACAGAGGGCCTTGAGGTGCCTGAGAATAGTCTGCATTAGAGGGAAGACCTCTCAGCTCCTTGAGGAGATCTGTATTGGAATTTCTGTTCTACTATTTACTACCCACCTGACCTCAGGGAAGTTAATTGATCATGCTAGGCCTCAGGTCAGGATCTGTAAGAAGAATCAAACCAGGATAATAATACTGAGCACTGAAACTGTCAATGGGTAATAAGTAAATAGGCTGAAGTGAAACTGTGATTTGGTAGATCATCAGAGTGGATGGGAAATGAATTTGCATCTATGAGCTAGGGGGCCTGGACACTTCATGGAGGAGGAAGTAGTCACACACATCCATGCTTCACACAGAAACATAGCTATTGATGGACAAGACAGAAGTCTCTCTTTGAGAGAAATCGAATGCAGTCACGAGTTGAGGAAAGTGGCTCTTCCAGGAGCAGCAGGTGGCTCATACTCCAAATCTGAACTAAGTGCTGACTCCCATGTGAGGGCCTAGCACCCAGCCATGGAGCCCCATAACTGAGTCTAGTAACAAGGAGGGAATGTTTTTTTCCCTCACTTCCAGATATTGCTGAGCCAGGTAGGAATCACCTGCATGAGTGGCAGAGGGCTTAAATCCAACAAGATATTGGTGATCACGTGCATGTGGCTTGACCTGTTCTCACCAGCCGGTGAGAGTCTAGGCTGTTTGAGGGACGAGCGTGGATGGAATTTGCACAGAAATACTGATGGCATGTTGGATACAGTGGGCCTACAATGGTTGGGGGCTGCTCCCTGATCAGCAAGTATTCAGCTTGGGGGCCTCTGGTTGTGAGACCCTTCTGAGCATTCTGCTAAGTAGTTAATATGTTTCTGTTACCCAGGCATGTCTGAGTAGGACAGCTCAGGACATGGCTTCAGGTTCAGTGCTGACCCAGCAAGTCCAAGGTCTGCCAAACAAGTTTGTCTAGTACTCAGGGGGTGGTGGTCTTGGCCNGGGGGGGGGGTGGTCTTGGCCTTGAGATATTGGGGAAAGACAGAGCTGTGGATACAAGGGGAATAGACTGAGAATAAACCTCTCAAGGTTAGAGTAGGGCTCTGGAGGCCAGCTGACCTGAGACTTTAGACCTAAGCATGGTGGCCAGGGACCTTCACACTCTACTTCAAATAGAGCCTTCCCAACAGAGCTTGTGTGCCCTATGGGCCTGGAATATCCTTCTTCATGCCCAGGTCATGGCACGTCATTCACCTCTAGGAGGACCCATCACATTAGTTCTCTGTGGGACCTAAGGCATGCTACTTCCTCCATGGGATGAGACTCTGGCCCCTAAGCCATGATAGCTCTTCTGGAAGACTCCCCAAGGCTAGTGGCTCAGCTCTGGATGGCCAACAACCCCCCCGCAGTGTCCCTGCCCTTTCCTGCCCTGAGCTCAGAGAAGAGGGAGATCTTCCTGTGTTGAAGAGCTTGAAGGACAGTAGTGTGTGGGAGGAAAGTAGCTGTGACAGGTCCAAAACAGGGGTGGGAAGCCTCTTAAGTACTTTTATATTGTCAAGCCTATAGCAGGCATCAGGTGGAGAAGAGAGCTCAGAGATGGACACTTAAGAATGCAGAAACCATTGGCNAGTTAGCACTAATGCAGACAAATTTGGGGGATGCTGAGTGCCAGGAGGGGCACAATGGGGTCTGTCACAGAGCCCTTAGGGAAATCAGCAGCAGGAGGAAGACACATGGGTTATTCAGGTGCTGGGCTTGTGGATCATGTCGAGAAAAGAAGTCCCTCAAAATAGGAGGTTTTTTTTTTTCCTGAGGAGAAGCAAAAGAAGGATCAGGATTGGCCGAGGCACTCTTCTTCTCACTGATTCAGTTGGAAAAGTAGGTGAGCATGTTGAAGGTGCTGGGGTTATGGGGTAGTGGCAGGGCAGGCTCCAGCTACACAGCCCCATCAGAAACCAAGTACTACTGCTCAGCTTGCAGACCATGCAGCCTCCAAAATCTCCCTGAGGAAATAGGCAGCATGAGTTGTGGAAACCAAAATAGAGGGGGACGCGTATAGTTTATGCAGTGTGAAGACAGTGCCCTTGTCCTCCACCAGAGTGGAATTTAGGAAGCCTTGTGTCAAGTGGGCTGTGAGTGGTTCCAATCAGAATCAAATGAAGGATTTGAAAAGTCCAGACCCAGGGTCCCACTGCAGACCTCTTCAGTCAAAATCTCAAGGGTAGGCTCTGCAGCTCACTTCACAAAGCTCTAGAGGGGACACAAGCTGTCAGTCACAGACCTAGGAGAATGTACAGAGGGGCTCCAGGTATTGGATGCCAGCCCTTTGTGCTGTTAGATCTATTGAGACAGGGTACCACCTGAAGTCCCATGGGGCCTGCAGGCCTCTGGATGAATCCTCAGCCCTGTACTACATCCCACCTGAGCCTTTGTTTTTGAACTTCTTAAGGTCTCTAGTTTTCCCTCTAGTTTTCTTTTTTTTTTATCTTCTAAGAAAATGCAAAGTTTGAGATATGTCAGAGGACAGAAGTGATGCCTGAGTCCAGAGTGGTAGGGTGGTCAGAATGGCAGGGAGCCCATGGGGTCTCAGAAGAATGCTGGGGACTTAGAGCTCAGGACTACAAGGCAGAAAACCATCTGCCACCATGGGGCATAATGGTTCCATCGCATAGTCTAAGAAGTAGGGACCAAGGAAACAAAGCATCCTTCCAGCCTTCTGTTGAATAAACATGACTGATTCCCCTTTGTGTGAAGGAGACACTAAAGTCACATGAACAATGAATACACACAATAGATCACACACATCTGCAGATGCAAGATATGGAACAGATGTGCCCAGGGGGTGGTGAGTGGCAAGAAGGGCTGACCTACCTGGGCCATCAGAGGGCCTCTGTGACAAGATGCAAGGGATAAGCATGGCTGAAACTGGATGCAGGCAAAGGTAGCCAGCCTGCTTGGAATAGGTGAGGCCAAGGAGCAACAGGGCCAGGTCTCAGTCCTTATCAACTGGGAGGGTCAGGGTGATGAGACACTGAAGGACACTCAGCAGGGAAGTAATGTGACCTGGTCCAGTTTCTAGAAGGATGGTAGGATGTTCTCAAGGTAGGTGAACCACAGCCAGTGGCAGGACAGAAATCAACACAGAAAGCCCATTCAGAACATTACTGTAAGCAGAAAGAGTGTGACAAAGACTGGAAAGAAATGGTGTGGGGCGCCTGGGTGGCCCAGTGGGTTAATGCCACTGCCTTCGGCTCAGGTCATGATCCCAGGGTCCTGGGATCAAGGCCCACATCGGGCTCTCTGCTCAGCAGGGAGCCTGCTTCCTCCTCTCTCTTCTCTCTCTGCCTGCCTCTCTGCCTACTTGTAATCTCTTTCTCTGTGTCAAATGAATAAATAAAAAAAATCTTAAAAAAAAAAGAAATGGTGTGGTGAGGTGCAGGCATATCTGATCCTTTCCCTCCATCTAAAGTAAAAATTGAGCAAGGCAAGAAAAGCAGCATAGGGCTGAGTGGTAGTCCTTGGTGTGAGGAGTTAGAAAGAGGTTGAAGAGAGCATGATACAGAGGAGGGGCTGCCCTCCAAGTGTGATGGGAGATGCTGCAGGGTACATGGCTGAGCACCAAGTAGGAGGAGGTCAGAGGTGAAACCTAGGCATCTGGCTATCTTGATGGGAACACGGTGGAAAAAGGACAAGCACAAAAGTCTGATGGAATGGGTTGAGGCAAGAAAGGGAAGGAAAAAAGCAGAAGAGGACCTGTGCTGACACCCCTGGGGTAAGCCCTACTAGGGAGGCAAGCTGAGAATCAGGGTGCAGAGAACGGGCTTGGAGAGGAGAGAAGGTACTTGTAGGGTGTTTGAAGATGGGAATCACAACAGTATGTTTCTGAGCTGGTGGGAGATGGCCAAGGAGAGAAACAAAGAGCTGGGAAGAAGGAACAAGAGAGGGAGGGGGCAGCTATAGGAGGAACCCCGTGGGGGCCACAGCTCCATAGGAGGGCACTGGCTTTCTAGGCTTGGCTATGGTCATGCTACCTCACCTTGGGCTATCCACTTCCTTCTCTGTGTCTCAGGTTCCCCCCATCAAAGAGATGGATTCCACAGAGTAGAAGACATTCTTAACACATATATCCAATAACATACTAGTACTGTACAATTGAGTAAGAAAAGCACACAACCCCATAGAAAAGTGGCAAAAAACTTGAATAGACACATTTAAAAAGAGGTAATATACATATGAAAAAGTGCTCATCTCCATTATTCACCAGAGAAATAAAATAAAAATCACATGCATTCGTTAAATTGAAAGTGGTGGGCAACATGAAGTACTAGAGACAACACAGAGCAAGGACAACTCTCAGCCACTGCTGATGGGAGTACAAAGTTGTACCATGCAGGTGAGAAAGCTGCTCTCCAGTATCTATGAGAGATGGAGCTGTGCAAGGCAAAGTCATAGCAGGGTGCAAAGCAAGCAGGGCCTCCTCACCAAGGCGAGAAGTCCAGATTTTATTCTAAGCACACTGGGAAACTAGAAAAGGGTCTCCTTATGTTTTGAAAACAATTAATGTGGCATCTATGCAGAGCATAGAAGTAGAGCACAAAGGTTAGAAGCTGGGAGTCCTGCCTTGGTTGCACTGATGTGCCCGTTAGATGCCAGGTGGGTTGAGGTAGTATGACCAATAAGACATGGCCCAGCCTCACAGACCAACTGCTCTGTGGATGCTTCCCATGTGGATTCTATTTCCACACATGGCTCACAGATCTGACTGGTGTTTGAATGGGGAAGTACAGTGTCACAGTGACAGCTCCCTCTTGGGGTGTGCTTGCCATTTGCAGCCCTCACATGTGCTCAGGGTCATCCCAGGCCCGGCAGCCACGGTCAAGGGAGGGTGTGGAGGAAGAAGGAGAGCTGTAGGCTCCATCGGCTCCATCTCTCCTGCTCTAGCCTGTGACTTCCCCCTGACGCCCCAACTCCTACCCTCCGACCTGTCTTCCAATCCTTGCTCTGCCAGTGGTTCTTCATGAGTCATAGTCCATCCCAGGGGAGTGTCTCTGGAAATGCTGGAGAGTTAGCTGTTCTTATGTCCAGAGATTGTGACTGACATTTAGTGGCCAGGAGCACAGCAAAGCAAGTCTTTCCCCAAATGCCCCCACTGAGATACTCAGCCAGATCCTGGCAGACCTAGGACCCTACAAATCATGCCAAAATTACATTCCAGTTTCCCTGCTCAACATTATATTCTCCTATGACAAAAGTGTTCACCATTCTGTAAAAAGGCTCACCATTTCTCCTGTCTCAGCCTAAAAATAAGCAAAACAAGCCAGCTGGCAAAACAGGCCAGTTTTACTTGAGTTAATGGGTGAGGGGAAGTGAGAGTCATGGAGGAAACTATTCTTAAGCTGTAAACACCTGCACTTCACCTCCCAAGCTGGCAAGCAGGCCTGCTTTGATTTCATTACCACTGCCCCAAGTACCATCCATGGCAGGGGAAGCCCAAGAGGTGTTTCTTGAAGCCTTGGAGGGGCCTGACATGGTCCCAAGCAGGACGTCAGAGTCAGGGTGGAATCCTGAATGGCTTGGAGTCAAAGGGCCCAAGTTCCTGATTCTGAAAGTTAGAGATGCTCAGAGTTTTTGATCCATGGGCAGAAGGAAACTTGAAACTTGAGACAGACATGGTATCAGGGCTGGAAGGGCCCTACAATGGGATCACGCCTCCCTCTTCCTTGGCCATTTTCCTCCCTGCTTTCTCTANTGCTTTCTCTACCCCTACTCAACATCCTCGGTGATCATCCCCCAGCCAGTTATCCAGCAATGGCTGTGAAAGGGCAGCTTCAGGGTCAGCCCGAGGAGGCAGGCAGGGAGAATGTGGGAAGTAAAGTTCACAGACAGATGCAGTTGCAACAGGGCTATGTCACTCCCCATGAAGTGGTGCTTGTTAAAGTTACTGTGAACAGTGAGTCCATACACTGTCATCTACCAGCTTTGCACAGTGGGATGTTGGAGTTTATGGTACCAGAGCTAGATCCAATAGTCAGATGGTTCATGGGGCCTGTCGTGAGAGGACGCGTTTTCACCTGTCTCCTCTGGGTGCTGGGCCAGCACCCTCGCAGCCTCTCCTGTCTACCTCCAACTCCCCCCACCCTCATAAGCAACCAGACATCACCATTGTTCCAGAGGTAGCTCTCTCTTCCCTGCCTAATATTCTTCTCAGTTGGGATAGATTCCTGTCTGTAGCCTCAGGACATCGGTCATTTGAAAGTGTCTGATGGCTTCCCCAGTATGCCTCCAAATCAAAGGAGCAGAGAATCTCAGTGCTGTAAAGAAACAGCACAGCACATCAACCTATTCCCATTCCTTTTAGTGGGGAGAAGACTTGGCTTCATTCTAATACCTAAGAGGGGAATTGTTGAATGATATGGTGTTCTAGTTTCAATTTTTTGAGGTACTCACTACCCCCAACTTGGGACTCAAACTCATGACCCTGAGATGAAGAGTCGCACACTCTTCTGACTGAGCCAACCAGGTGTCCCTATGTTGAATTTTTTGAGAAAACATGATAATGTTTCCCATAGTGGCTGCACCCATTTACAGATCCACCAACAGAGCCCACTTACAGTCCCACCAATAGAGCATAATTTCCTTTCCTCTACATTTTGACCAATGCTTGTTATTTCTGGTCTTTTGGATAATAGCCATTCTGACAGGTGTCAGGTGACATCACTTTGGGCTTTGATTTGCATTTCCCTGGTGATAAGTGGTGGTGAACATCTCTTCATGTATTTGTTGGCCATCTGTGTGTTTTCTTTGGAAAAAATGTCTATTCTGAACTCTGCTGATTTTATAACTGCTACTTGTTTTGTGTTATTGGGTTGTGTGAGTTCTTCAATATTTTGGATATGAAACCTTTATCAGTTAGGTAGTTTGCAAATATTTTCTGCCCTAAATGCCCTTTCCTTTCTGTCTTTTCAATGTGCTGATGATTGGAGATTTCTTTGTGGCATAAGTGCCTTTAGTTTGATGTAGTCCCAGTTGTTTATTTTTCACTGTAGCCTTTGTTTCTCATGTCAAATCCTAAAATCAGTATCAAAAATGATCTCAAGAAACTCTTGCAAAAAAATTGTGTTAAAGGGATAAATGAATAGATCTATTCTGACACCTCTGTACACCATAGTTTTATTAGGTTCTTCATTGGTTCAGTCGGCTCAGCATCTGACTCTTGATCTCAGAATCTTGAGTTCAAATTTTGGTCATGGAACTTATTTTTTTAAAAAGTGCGGGTGTTAGTAACATTCTGCCCAATTTTCATCTAGGTATTTTATGGGTGTAGCTGTTTTGTGGAAGTCTTTGCCACATTTTGACTTATTTTGTTTCTGTGGATGGGGTTGTATAGACATCAAGTTGCATTCCTTTGCATGAGGCTCCCCAGCGTTTCCAACACAACTTGTTGTGGAGACTGTTGCTTCCCTATCTTATATTGGAGCTTTTGTTGTAAATTAATTGACTACATGTATATGAGTTTCTTCCTGGGCTTTCTACTCTCTTCCTTTGATCTGTGTGTCTGTCTGTATGTCAATACCATAATGTATTGATTTCTACAGCTTTGTAATACATTCTGAAATCAGAAAGCATGACACTTCCAGTTTCGTCCTTTCTCCAGATGGCTTTGGCTATTCAGAGCCTTCGGTGGTACTATTCTCTTTGTAGGATTATTGGTTCTATTTCTGGAAATGCCAGTAAATGTTGATGGAGTTTGCACTGAATGATTAGACTGTTTTATGCAGTTGGACCTTTGGAATACACATATTCTTGGAATCCATTAGCATGGAATGTCTTTAGATTTAATTCTGTTGCCTTCAAATACATTCACTAATGATTTATGGTTTTAAGTATGCAGGTCTTTCACCTTTTGGTGAAAATAATTCCTAAGTATTTTATTCTTTTTCAGTGATTATCAATTAAAAACTAGTTTCTCTTTTCTCTCTTTCTCTCTCTTTTCTCTTTCTCAGGGAAACAAATACTACATAAACATACAGTCATGAGTTTCAGCAGGAATGACAACAGGAAAAAAACAAGCTGTAATATGGAAACTCAAATGTTCTATGGAAATTCAAATGCTTTAGGAGATATTGTTTCTTTTTTAATTTTTTTTAATTTTTTCAGTGATCCAAGACTCATTGTTTATGCACCACACCCAGTGTTCCATGTAATAGTGCCCTTCTTAATACCTCTTTAATACCACCAGGCTCTCCCTCCCCGCTCCCCCCTCCTCCCTCCCCTCCATAACCCTCAGCTAGTTTCTCAGAGTCCACTGTCTCTCATGGTTCATCTCCCCTTCCGATTTACCCCAATTTCTCTCTATGATAGCTTATTATTCGTGTATAGAGAGGAATCTCATTTTTGTATTTTCAATCTCTGTCCTTAGGCTTGACTGAATCCATCTGTTAGTTCTTTAAGGATTTTAGTAGTGCCATTAATTGCTCGATATTTTGATATCATGTTTTGATAATAAGTAAAAAATTAACTGAGAATGTGGGTGATGCCATCTAACTTGGAAGAAAGGATATAGATATGCTGAGTGATAGTTTACAAATTTTCTAAAATGTTTTGTGGTTAATGGAAGCAAAGGAATCCATATATGTGGTTTGTTTTCATTTACTGTTTTCTTTCAACCAGATATACACAGCTTGGGCATAGACTAGATATTCCCCACACTTTCCCACCCTACACCTTGTGCCTCTTGGGAGGCATCCATTCTGTCCTGGAACCCAGGGACTTACTCAGCTGCTCAGATATACACCTCAATATAGTTCACTTGGGAAGAAGCCTATTTTTTCACAGATTTCCTCAAAGACAATCTCCAAAACATTGAATTTTACAGAATTGTTTTTGATCTGTCTGCAAATCCTTGAAGATGTCCAAGGTTGACCATGGCTTGTTTTGCAGTCCTTTAGGACTTCCTTCACAATCTTAGGGAACTGCTTCAAGGAATATTTACTGTACAATTTCTTTGGAGTCTATTGACAATGCCCTACAAGTGACAGCCTAAGGTACTACAGTGACTAAACCATGTCCCTTCTTACACATGCCGATACATAAAATATAAATAACTGAATGAAGGTGGACCCTCCCCTCAGATGACACAGAAAATGAACAGTGGAAGAACAGACACATGGGTCAACTGGTCACCAACACAACTGCCTTTCCGCAGGGCTCCCCACATGCTCAAGGCACCAGGCAGGAACTGTATGAGTCATTTCTTTCTACATTCCCCTCAGCAGCACCCATTACATTCTACATTAAGATGTGATTGTAACATTTTTATAATATGCCCATTAGAATAGATAAAACATGGCCTATCTAGGAAAATGAAAGAATTTAAAGGTGTCTCATGGACCCAGGCATTTCNACATTTCTCCTGTGGTTTCTGCCTCTCAAGGCATTTTTATAAAAGAGAACCCTATCCCATATAATGAAAATAGTTCTTGTTCGGGCTTCCTATGATCTTTCTTCTTTCAGGAACATTCCCTTGTAATAAAATGGTATTTTTATAAAAAATTGAAAAAAATTATGTGTCACTCTTATGTTCTGTAGCCAGAAAGAAAAGGCCATATTGTAGGATTCTAGGTACATGAAAATACCAGATGAGGTAAAGTACCGGAGACAGAAAGACAAGCAGTGGTTGCAGGGACTGGGGTGAGGGAATGAGCAGTGAGTGATTAGTAGCACGGGGGTCTCTGTGATGGAATTGTTCTAGCAGTAAATGGTTGCATAACACTCTGAATGTACGTAATGACACCTCGATATACAATTGAAAAGGATCAGAGTAAAATTTTATGTAAACTCAAATTCTACTTTATTTAAAGAACAATTTAAGCCATTATACAGGAGTATAAAAACCACATAAATTAGAAAGAGGACAATGATAGGGAAGGGGAAGGATGCTTTTGAGTTCCAGCCAGCCCAAGCTGCTGCTCAGGGGCTGAGGCTGGTTGCTCGGTGGTGACAGGGGGTGGCTCGGGCCCTTCAGAAACCCCAGGAGCAAGGGCGGGACCCTGGTCGACCTCCAGGTCAGGAAAAGTGGCAGGAGGTTCTTCCAGCTCAGGAGAGTGAATTAGAGCTCTGAGGACCACCTGCTCCGGCCCCAACAGGGCAGGTGGCATCACTGCTCTTCCTGACTGGTCAGCTCCAGCACCAGGGATGGGTTGGGCCAGCTCAAGCTGCAAAGATGCAGCCTGTGCCTCAGTGGGAGCTGGGGCGAGTTCCTGAGGTAATTCTGGATTTTGATCGGAGCCTGGTGCTGTAGCTCCAAGAAGAGAAAGGACCATCAGTATGCTTGACTTTTCATTTCCCTTCTAAATAGAGAAAACTTTCCCCACCACTCCATGCAATCTGCATCCAAGAACCAATGCCCAGGAGGTCTGCTCAGACTGAAGCTCTTGGGGACAGTGATATGAGACTACTCACTGCTCTCAGCCCAACTGCATTCTATGGAGGCTTGCTAAGTGTGGCCCACCCTGTCCCCTCCACAAGGCCACATCAGTCACCCCCAGTCTGCCTCAACTCCAGCTCTGGCTCCATGGCCCCAAGGTGTTGCAGCTGAGACAGCTGAAGCTGGGCATGGTGCTCCAGTTCTGAACCTGGGATATTGAGCCTCGTATATGTCAGCAGTATTCAGGCTAGGGAATTCTGGGGGCTGTAAAAAATTCTCGGGATATTGTTCCAGCCATATGCTCAAGATGGAATAGACGGCCCTGGGGACAGACACTAAGGCAGAGGAGTCAGACGACAGGGCACCCGTCCAAACCATTGTCCCAGGGAACTCCTGTGGGAATTTGGGCCCCTGAGCCCCCAGACCCTGACTGTCGGAGACCAGTCGTACTCCTTGTCCACCTGTGATCTCAGTCCTGCCTGAGATATGCCTGGTCACAGAGGACAGGCTGGCAAAAAGCCTCTATGAGTGGGAGTCCTTGATCAGTGCTGTGACCATTGCTGTCCTTCTTGTCTGAACTGGACACGCTCTCCATTCTGACTCCTTTCCCACTTGCCACTTGAATTCAACTGCATGTGGCCAGGGAGGGGTGCTGTCTGGCTAGTTCATTGCCCTCACTGAACACACCATTACTCTGAAGATCCAACCAAGGAGGGAACAAAGGGACTCTGCCTCTAGCCAGGCCTTCCCTGGACCTTCCCAATACCTCAAACTTTATCTCCTGTTACTATGTGCTGCCTCATTCACTAGGTACCATGAGTAGATCTCCTTCTACTGACACTAATATTGTACAGGGTGTGAGATGTCAGTTAGGAATAGGGTGCTCACTATGCAAACAGGAGGTCCAGCACCTCTTGGGTGGTGGCAAAGGCTCAGTAGGTGCCCAGGAACATGTAGACATAATGAATATCTCTTCCCAGAAATGCAGGCACCAGTTGTTCTACTTGGGGCTCTAGGAGGTTGGTACAGTTGGTCCTGACCACGTGGGTCATGTTCCTCTTCTTAGTTGAGCCATTTTTACCCTGAGGTGAAACAGAGGAGACATGAGTCAGAGCTGTAGCCACCAGGAGGGTTGGGGGTTGGAACATCGACCAAATCCCCATGATCTCAGTGACATATTGCAAGAGGTGAGACAAGAGGGCCCATAGTCATGAAAAAGAATAAGGCGATTTGGTGTATTGTTGGGTTAATCGTAAGATTCAAGGTTTTGGTTCAGGTCATGATCTCAATGTCCTGAGACTTAGCTCCTCACAGGGCTGTGTACTTAGGGCAGAGCCTGCTTGATTCTGTCTCTCCCTCTGCTTCTCCCCACTCTCCCCTTGCCTCTCTCTCTCTCAAGTCAGCCAATCAAACAATCAGTTAGTAAATCTTTAAGGAAAAGAAATAAACGTTCTTGGCATCCATACAGGTAATTGAAGTAGGTGATGTCTGAACAAGTCAGATTTTGAGCTGGGTATTGTTAGCCCCTCCCGGCATGAATGGCATCAATCCTGTGATTTCTGACAATGTATCCCATTCTTCAGATGAAAACACAAGACATTTTCTTAGGTGAGTGGGATAAGCATATTAGGGCATGTAGGATGTTCAGTACAGCCCTGTGAGTTGGCAACAGAAGGGAATCACATCAAAATTCTGCAACTGTGAAGGGCTCAATGGCTGTGATAAATGACTGGCCTTCTGTTATGTTGTGCAGCACAATGAGGCCCCTGTTCCTCACCCTGGAGGGACCCCACGGATGTGTTCCTTCACAATCAAATGCAGAGCAAGAGAGATAGTACCATTGGCCCCATGTCCCTTTGGGTAAAAGTCTCCCAACTCACCATGATCATGTATAAGACTTGCGGAGGTTGGGGAAGGACTGTTTGGCCAATGGGGACACCTGGGAACACAAGTTATGAAAATGTATAACACAGTGCAAAAGTACTCTAGATGAATGGGATGAGACATGGTTTATTGTCTCTTTTCTGATAGTCCTACAAATATGTGGACAGTGACTCTGCATCTGGCCAAGGCAGAGGCAAGGCCCTGAGGGCAAGTTTGGGGAGGAGATGGGTTGCAGATTCATGTGGGTACAGGACTCTAGGAGAGAGCCCAGGGAAGTAGTGGGCTGGCTTCTGGGATGTGGGATCCTTTGTGTTGCATCAGGGTCCAGGTGGTTGAGGGTCGCCAGCAACTGCACTCACCCCGAGCCAGTGCTGGACTGTGTTGGCAATGTGGGGCACCTTCTGTCCTTCAAAGAGGTAGAGCAGATGATCTCGTCATTCTGCCCCTGCCCCATCTCCTGTGTGGAGTTCTGTAAAGACAGGGCCCAACAGGCATACAGGAGGCATCAGTGCCCTGTCTGGCTGCCTTTATTGGTCCTTAGACCCAGGGGACTCCATTCCAGACACACCACACCCCAGTATGCACACACCTCCGCCAAGGAGAGAAACATGACACAGCTTCAGGGCCTTGGATGCACTCTAGCACAGGTACGAGGCACCTCAGAAATCCCCTTTCCACCCTGTCCACCATGACATTGGTGTGAACATGAATGGATCGCCAGGGTATCCCCTGTCCTGCAACCTCATCTAGCCCAGGGGGGCCTCCCCCCATATCCCTCTTTCTGAGGAAAAAAAGAGGAGGGGTTTGGGGCTACAGTGGGGTGGCTCAGAGGGGGGCTTGTCCTGGCCAAGGCTGATCTGTATTACCTTATGGCACCCTCTGCCAAATATCCTGAGACATTGGGAGCGAGGTTTGAGCCAATATCTGCAGCATGTGAAGAAGCCATTCCCCTCGGGGTTCTGAAAGCCAGATCCACAGGAAGTAGGCAAGCAGCAAGAGAACATCTTCCAGTATCGGATGTCTCCAGCCAAGTAACCCTGATACCGGAGTACCCTAGGATGTGAGCGCCTGGTTGTGGGGGTTCCAAGTTCTGTTGGGGTCTGTGGTCAAGGAAGTGATTTCACTGCCTTGGATCCCCTACCCGAGTCCACTCCTGGATTGACGGCTACCAAAAAAATGTGCTCTGGGCTGCAGGCTGCTCACCCCTCTTCTGCATACAAGGCCACATATGGACACAGTCACACCAACACAATCTCGCCACAGGCCCCCAGAGAAGGTCTGGGTGTAGCCAGGGCCCCAGCTTGGAAACACAACAGGGTTCAGACACAACTCTCCATTCTTACCTGCTTTTGACTCTGAATAAGCCATTGTGCCTGACAGGGATGGTCTTCTCTGTATAATACAGATGATTCTAGCATCTTCCTCCAGATGTCCACAGGCCTATGTGGGATACTAGCTATGATATTGGAGGAGTGGTGTCACATGTCGGAAATGTCTCCAACCACCTTTGATTCTTCTTCTCACCTTCTCTGAGACTGCTCCTGGTCTGATCCCACCCCACAGTCCCAACTGGTTTGTGTGTGTTTGTTTGCACGTGTGTGTGTGTGTGTGCATGCACACATGTGTATGTGCACATTCACTCCTGTGTGCACACATGTGTTCATCACTGCTCACATTCTGGAGTCCCAGAAGTTGACAGCCCCACCTACAGTGGGATGGGTATTAGCTTCGTAAGACTTTAGGCTTTCTAATTTTCAAAGCAAATCCTAAGGAAGGGGTTGGAGACTTGGCTTTGAAGGTCAGAATCCACCCTTACCCCTAGAGACTGCGTGTCCTGTGCTGAGTGCCATTACCTCCTTTCCAATGAGTGCGATGTGGATAGGGGTCCACTCAGTGTGTTGCCATAACCTGGGCTCCCCCTCAGACAAGAACTTGCTGGAATGCCTCCTGTCTGTGATATCGATGCTCACCCTCACCCCCATACCATCTCGATGTCTGTAGCCACTTCCTTCAACACACCGTTTTCCAGAGCCACCAGTGAATGCCTAGATGCATCTAGGGACCCAACATTGAAGATATTCAAAGAGTTGGGTTCTTGCCTGATTCAGCCTTCTTACCAGTCTGTGATTCTGGGCAAGGAATGAACGCTACATGAGTCTTCTCCTTCTCCCCTCACTGGCTCCCTCAGATCCCCAACTGCTGTGTACACATCCCTGTGTATGTTGTCTGAAGTTAGTGTTTCACTTCCATTCCACTAAACATGGCAACATGACCAAAAGCCCCTTCTGAGATTTAGTTATAAAAGCTCAGTGCCCAGCCCCATGCTGACTCTGACCCGTGTTCTCTCTTGGATCCCCACACTGGGATACAAGCCCCTATGTTGAACCATGACACAGACATGTGAACTTGGCATAGCAATGAGGGCCAACAACAAGCAGATGAACTCAGGCCTTCGAGATGGACTAAGTCCGGAGAGTGCTCCTGAGTGAGCTCAGGTTCTCAGTGATGCAGGTCCTGTCTTGGTGTTGTCAACAGCCCCAACCTACTGAGAGGCTCCGGCAGGATGTCCCAGATGAGCACTGCGAGATTCCTGATCCCCTGAGACTGTGAGACAATGTTTGTGGGTTCAGCCTCTGAGTGTGGGGAAGTGCGGTCACACAGCACTGGGAGCAGGGTACTGATACTGTCCACCTGCCCCAGGCCCTGCCCCTCCTCCCCTTCCTCTCGGCTCCCCTCTTCAGCTTCCTCCACTCATCCTGGGATCCTTTCTAAACTCCACTCTGGGAACATCAAATTCTGCCTCCAATCCTCTGCACTGTGGTGCCCTCTACCAGGCTAAATATACTCAGATATGTGCAGGGGTGTGTCCTTCTTTTCCTGCCACAGGAATTCTCAATGTGACCTCAGCACAGCCTTGTCAGACCCCTCACAAAGTAAAGCTCAGGACCCAGTTACTGTCCGTTGTTCTTTTCCTATGGAGCTATTGCTCTTTTCATTTACTTTTTTTTTTCATGTTTGTCATTTTCCCCTCTCGACCCTGAGCTCCTAGTGGGAGAACCTGGTTGGCTGAGAAGCATTGGCACCATCTGAGTGAACAGGGCACAATGGCTCAATGAACAGGTGACAGGTTCCATCGCACCACCAACAAGCTCAATTTTTTGAGCCTAATTGATTTTGGTCCCGTGTAAGTCCTTTGGTTTTCTTTTTTTGTTTGTTTCTTAAATAAAGAATATGTTCCATTTGGGGCTCAAACTCACAACCCTGAGGTCAAGTATCAAGGGCACTACTGACTGAGGAAGCCAGGTGCCTCTTTGATCATTTTTATCGGTTCTAGGCTGATAACTATTGAGCTTAACTTGGTGATTTCAACATGTTGTGGGTATATTACCTTATGCCGAGTCACCAAATAACTCCCCAAATTTTGGTAGCATGTCACCATAGATTTCCCCCACATGACAGAGCTAAGTGGATCTTCAGATTGGAGACTGAGCTCTTTCATGTGGTCTTTCAGGAACCCAGTGTCCCTCCACCATGGGCCTTCTCACTCCCTGGGTTATCATGCATGTCTGATGCCATCAGAACAAGGGGAAAGATGGCAAAGAAATACACACAGGAGGGTATTTCCAGACAGGTCTAGAAGGCCTAAATATACACCTTTACACTCAATTATTTATTCATTTTTTATTTATTTATTTATTTATTTATTTATTTATTTATTAGGATTTTACTAATTAGAGAGAAAAGAGCACAAGCTGGGGGGCGGGGCGCAGAGGGAGGAAAACCAGAGAGGTGGTGAGGTGAGGAGGACAGGGGTGGTTGATATAGATGTGTGCAGGGAACAGCTTGGGCCACACAGAACAAGTCTTCATCAACTATGGTTGGGCCAGGAGTAATGAGTACTCTCAGATCCCTGTCCTCATGGCCTGCCATCAGGAGAGACCTCCCAGGGATTGCTTCAGGGACTCAGACAACATTGAGTAGTGGGGGAATTTTCCTTTATTTAGAAGGGACATGAAAAGTCAGTCATGGTGATGATACTTTCTCTTCTTGGAGAGATAGCAGCAGCCCCAGAACAAGATCCTGTCCACCTCAAGAGCTACCTCCAGCTCCCACTGTGATGCCTACTGCAGCTTCAGAGCTTGAGTGGAATGGGTGGTAATAAGTTGTGCAGATTATGTAGGTGAGGATACAGGAGAGGGGAGGTGCCCAGTAAAGGAGCCTACTGCAAAGTTTTGACCAGAAAAGGAGTGCNGAGTGGATGATTGAAAGTGTTATGAGTCTACCACTGTGGTTGACGTTCCTTCCTTAAAGGTGTTCACGTGGTGAAGTGGGGCAGAATTCCAGGTGTGACAGCATGATCGCAGGATCTCGGGCATCACAAGAAGAACAGCTGTGGCCTGAATGCTTCAGTGTTCCCAGGCATTAGTTGGGGAGAGCTAGCTGAAAACCACAAGGCTAGGTGCTGGCTTTCTGCTCTATGTAGCCCTCAACTCCAAATCACAGCATGGTTGGATTCTCACTTTCCTAGGAGGGGTCCAGCAAAAAACAGAAGCATGGCAAGACATCCAGCACCCAGAAGTTACAGTGTGGGTGTGTGCCACAGGAATCCATAGAAATTGGAGTTGTAACTCAGTCGTAAGCCTGAGATAAAAATACTTTGTCACTTGTGCTTTGATGAATGCTGTGAAAGGTGTAAGCCTGATGATTCACAGACCTGTACTCCTGGGGCAAATAAAAAAATTGCTTTGTCACTGACAGGGTGAAAACAGAGTTCTGACAAAAACTGAGGTGTTAACTCACTGAAGACTTGGGGGACAGATTTTAGCTCCTGGATAGAAAGTAGGGTGTAGCCATATTCATCCCACCCATTGGTGCTACAGGCCTTCAGGGAGGAACACAGGGCCACATACTGGAATCCAGAGCTCCTTACACAAAGGGGTGCCTCTGCTTAAGAAAGGTGCGTTTGAGGGGCCTGGGTGGCTCAGTGGGTTAAACCCTCTGCCTTCGGCTCAGGTCATGATCTCAGGTTCCTGGGATCAAGGCCTGCATCGGGCTCTCAGCTCATCATGGAACCTGCTTCCTCTTCTCTCTCTGCCTGCCTCTCTGCCTGCCTCTCTGCCTACTTGTGATCTCTCTCTCTGTGTCAAATAAATAAATAAAATCTTTTAAAAAAAGAAAGAAAGAAAGAAAGAAAGGTGCGTTTGCACTAGTTAAAGGACACCTGAGAATCAGAGCAACGGGCCCTCCCCCTGGAAACCATCACAAACGCCTCACTCCTGTTGAGTTACTTATCACAGAGAGCTGCAAAGCTTCCGCTCTTAGGGAAAAGACTAAGTAGCATTTTTGTATTTTTAATTTTTTTTTGACTTTTATTTTTTTCAGGTTTTCTTATTTTTCATCTCTTTTAAAAATAATTTATATATACATAGTTTGTAAATATGTATATTTATTGTATATATAATATGTATATTGTATGTATATATATGTATATTATATATTATGTATATTGGATGTATATAATATGTATATTATATATAATATCTATATACATATATACAGTTTGATTCCTTTAATGGTATTTATGTTATTGTATTTCATTTTATTTTTTTCTTTCTTCTTTTCTTTTTTGGACACAATGATGAGATGGAGAAATTCACCCCAAAAGAAAGAACTGGAAGTAGTACTCACTACCACAGATTGAGCCACTGTGGGTATATATGTCAAACATCTGAACTAGAATTTAAAATGATTTGAGACATACTAGACAGGATAATAAAAGCATAGAAGACACGAGAGAATCCCTCACTGTAGAAATCAAAGAACCAAAACCTAGACAGGCCCAAATTAAAAATACTATTACAGAGATTCAGTCCCAAATGAAGACTATGAAAAGGACAGTGAAAGAGGCAGAAGAGGAAATCAGTGATATAGAAGATAAAATTATGGAAAATAGGAAACTGAAAAAGAGAGAAAGAAAACGATTGTATCACAAAGGGACATTTTGAGAACTCAGCACTTCCATAAACTGAAATGATATCCGGATAATAGGGGTCCCACCAGATGAGGAGAGGGACAGAGTGGGAGAAGGTTTATTTCAACAAACTGGAGTGGAGGACTTCCCCACCCGAGGGTAGTAAACATGTACTCAAGTCCAGGAGGCAAAGAGTACCCCTCTCAAAATCAATACAAATATGTCATCATCTTGAGTATAAGAGTCCAGCTTTCAAATTACAATGATAAAAGAAGAAATCCAGAAAGCCTCTCAGGACAGGAGGGCCTTAACCTACAAGTGTAGACACATAAGGCTAGCTGCACATCTGTCCAAAGACACCTGGCAGGCCAGAAAGGACTGCACGATATATTCAATGTGCTAAATGGGAAAATTATGCAGCCAAGAGTATTTAATCCAGGGAGCCTGTCATTCAGAGTAGGAGGAGAGATAAAGAGTTTTCCAGGACAAGCAAAAACAGAAGGATTGTGAACACTAAACCAACCCTGAAAGAAATATTTTTGGGGAGCCTTGGAGTGGAGAGAGNGAAATATTTTTGGGGAACCTTGGAGTGGAGAGAGAGCCCAAGGGTAATAAAAATCCAGAAAGGAACAGAAACAATCTACAGAAACAGGAACTTTGCAGGTAGTACAATGGCCCAGATTTCATATCTTTCAATAATTGTTCTGAATGTAATTGCACTCAGTGCTCCAATCAAAAGACATAGGCTATCACCATGAATCAAAAGAAAAACGAGACCCATCCAAATGCTGCTTAAAGAGACTCATTGTAGACCAAAGACGTCAAGATTGGAATGGAAGTCAGGAGACTCATTTATTATGCTAATGGGCATCGGAGAGCAAGCTGGAGGAGCCATATAAGGATGGCAGACAAATTAGATTTTATTTATTTTTTTAAAGATTTTATTTATTTATTTGACACCAAGAGAGGGATTACAAGTAGGCAGAGAGGCAGGCAGAGAGAGAGGAGGGAGGAGGAAGCAGGCTCCCTGCCGAGCAGAGAGCCCGATGTGGGCCTTGATCCCAGGACCCTGGGATCATGACCTGAGCCAAAGGCAGAGGCTTTAACCCACTGAGCCACCCAGGCACCCGACAAATTAGATTTTAAACCAAAGCTTATTCTAGGAGAAAAGAGAAGGACATTATATCAATAAAAAGGGCCCATCCAACGAAAGATCTAACAATTGTAAATATTTATGCCCCAAACGTGGGAGCAGCCAAAGAGATTCACCACTGAATAACAAAATTGAAGAAACTCATTGATAAGAATACAATAATAGTAGAGGACTTTAACAACCCACTCACAACAATGGACAGGTCATCGAAGCAGAAGATCAACAAGGAAACAAGGGCTTTAAATCACACACTGCACCAGATGGATTTCACAGAGATATTCAGAGCATTGCCTCCAGAAACAACAGAAAACACATACTTTTGGAGCGTACATGGAACAGTCTTCAGAAGAGATCACATACTAGCTGAGAAATTAGATCTCACAGGTACGACAAGATTGACATCATACTATACATATTTTTAGTCCACAGTGCTATGAATCTTGAAGTTAACCACAAGAAAAAAAATATGGAAAAACCATAAGTATGTGGAGGTTAAAGAGCATCCCACTGAAGAATGAATGGAGAATCAGGAAATCGTTTTCCCTCCAAAATACATGGAGGCAAATGAAAATGAAAACAGTACAATTCAAAACCTTTGGAATGCAGGAAAGGCGGTCCTAAGAGGGAAGTATATGGCAATACAAGCCTTTCTCAAGAAACAAGTTATGTTCTCCAATACATGACCTAACGTTCAACCTAGGGTGATGAAGAAAGATCAGCAAATAAAGCCTAAATTCAGCAGATGAAAAGAAATGTAAAAAGGTTACAGTGGAAATCAGTGATACAGATATTAACCAAAAGTGGAAAGATCAATGAAACTAAGACCTTGTTCTTTGAAAGAATAAGTAAGATGGATGAAGGCCTAGCCAGACTTATCAAAAAGAAAAGAGAAAGACCCAAATAAATAAAATCATGAATAAAAAAGGAGAGCTGTCAACTAACAGAGAACAAACGAGAGAATATTATGTGCAATTAAATGCCAAGAAATTAGGCAATCTGGGAGGGATGGAGGCCTTCTTAGAAATCTATAAACTACCAAAACTAAAACAGGAAAGAACAGAAAACCAAAACAGACCCTTAACCAGCAAGAAATGGAATCCAAAACGTCCCAACAAACCAGTCTAGGGTCTGATGGCTTCCCAGGGGAATTCTAGAAAATATTTAAAACATTAATACCTCCTCTTCTGAAACTATTCCAAAAAAATAGAAATGGAAAGAAAAGTTCCAAACTCATTCTAGGAGACCAGCATTACCTTGGTCCCCAAACCAGACAATGACCCCACCATAGAGGAGAATTTCAGACCAATATCCCTAATGAACATGGATGCAAACCTGCTTCCCAAGATAATATCTAATAGGATCCAACAGTACATTCAAAGGATTATTCACCACAGCCACGGGGGATTTATTCCTGGGATGCAGGGGTGGCTCCACATCTGTAAATGAACCAATGTGATACACCACATTAATAAAACAAAGGACAAGATCCATACGATCTTCTCAACAGATACAGAAAAAGCTTTTGACAAATTACAGCGTCCTTTCCTGATAAAAACAATCCACTATGTCACAAAAGGAGAAAACACCTCAGTATCATGAAAGACCACAGCAAATATCATCCCCTTTAGAAAAAATATGAGAGATTTTCTCTAAGTTCAGTAACACAACAGGGATGTCCACTGTCATCACTGTTGTTCAACGTGCTACTGGAAATCCTATCGTAAGCAATCAGAGAAGAAAAATGAAAGGCACCAAAGTGGCAAAAAAGAAGTCACTCTCTCAATCTTTGCAGTTGACCAGATATTCTATGTAGAAAACCAAAAAGACTCCACCCAAAAATTGCTGGAACCAATACAAAAAGTCAGCAAAGTCTCAGGATATAAAACCAAAGCACAGAAGTCAGTTGTATTTCTGTACACTAAAAATGAGGCAGAAGAAAGAGAAATCAAGGGGAGCCAGGGTGGCTCAGTGGGTTGGGCCTCTGCCTTCAGCTCAGGTCATGATACCAGGGTCCTAGGATCGAGGACTGCATGAGGCTTTCTGCTCAGTGGAGGGCCTGCTTCCCCCCTCCCCCCTGCCACCTGCCTCTCCACCTACTTGTGATCTCATTGTCAAATAGATAAAATCTTTTTAAAAAGAGAGAGAGAAATCAAGGAATTGATTCCAATTTCAATTGCACTAAAAAACATATGATACCTAGGATTCATCCTCCACCATAGAGGTTAAAGATCTGTACTCTGAAAACTATAGAACACTTATGAAAGAAGTTGAGGAAGATACCAAGAAATGGAAAAACATTCCATGCTCATGGATTGGAAGAACAAATATTATTCAAATATCTCTGCCACCCAAAGAAATCTACACATTCAATGGAATACCAAACAAAATGCCATCAACATTTTTCAGACAGCTGGAACAAAGTATCCTAAAATTTGTGGGGAGCCAAAAGGATCCCAAACAGCCAACAGAAAGTTGACAAGAGAACCGAAACTGGAGGCATCACAATTCAGGACTTCAAGCTGTATCTCAAAGCTGTAATCACCAGGACAGTATGGTACTCACACAAAGCCAGACACCTAGATCCATGGGGCAGAATAGAGGACCCATGAATAGACCCTCAACCCTATGGTCACCTAATCCTTGACAAAGGGGGAATTAATATGCAATCAAAAAAAGACAGTCTCTTCAACAAATGGTGTTGGGAAAATTGGATAGCCCCGTGCAGAAGAATGAACCCAGACTACATTCTTACACCATGCACAAAGACAAACTCAACATGGATGAAGACCTAATTGTGAGGAAGGAATCTATCCAAATCCTAGAGGAGAACACAAGCAACAACCTCTTTGATCTCAGCAAATTGGCTAATTTCTTGGTATTAATTTGCACAATAACATCTTCCTAGACACTTGTCCAGAGGCAAGGGAAACAAAACCAAACATGAACCATTGAAACTTCATCAGGAAAAAAAGCTTTTGCTCAGCAAAAGAAACAACAAAACTAAAAAGCAGCCTACAGAATGGAAGAGGCACTTGCAACTGACCTACCCAATAAAGGTCTAGTCTCCAAAATCAATGAAGAACTCATCAAACTCAATATCCCAAACCCAAAAAATCCAGTCAAGGAATTGCCAGAAGACATGGACAGAAATATCTGCAAAGAACACATAAATGGCTAACAGACACATGAACAAAATGCTCAACATCACTCCTCATCAGAGTAATACAAATCAAAACTGTACTGAGATACCACCTCACACCAGTCAGATTGCTCAAATGAACAGTTCAGGAAACAACCTATGTTCGCAAGGATGCAGAGAAAGGGGAACGCTCTTTCACTGCTGGTGGGAATGAAAACTGGTGCAGCCACTCTGGGAATAGTACAAGGTTCCTCAGAAAGTTAAGAATAGAACTACCCTATGACCCAGCAATCGCACTACTAGGTATTTATCCAGAGCATATAAATAGAGTGATTAGAATGGGCACATGGCCCCAGTGTTAATGTAGCAATGTCTACAAGAGCCAAACTCTGGAAAGAGCCCTGTTGTCCATTCACTGATGAATGGATCAAGACTTGGTGTATATCCTCAATGGAATATTACTCAGCCATCAGAAAGAAGGAAATCTTGTCCCTTGCAATAGTGTGGATGGAACTGGAGGGGATTATGCTAAGTGAAATAAGTCATTCAGGGAAAGACAATACCATAAGATTTCACACGCCCTATTAAGCTAAGACCCCTTGCCAAGCCCTCATCCTCCGAAGAACATTTTGGACAGATCCCAGGCAGACATGGGAAGGCTCTGCCATCCTTGCTGGGCTGTCCCCATGTGGGAGGCAGTGTGGGACAGGCACCCAAGGGAGTCCTTAACTCTTACCAGCCACTGACTGACCCATTTTGGAAGGCACAACCTCCAGGGAGCCAGGTGAAACCCGAGGTGAGACAGCTGCCTGAGGAGAGGAAGGGCAGGAGGTTGGGTGGGGGGAAGGGGGCTAACCCAACATCTTCTTCCAATACTAGCTCCAGGCCCAGGACTGGATATTGCACTGAAGGACAAAAGAGCTCTGTGAACATTTCCTGACCTACTCCAGCCCCCTCCTTTCAGTGAGAGCTCAGCTCAGGGTTTGCTCTCTGTTGACTCCTCAGACAGGCTTCTCAGGAGAGCTGACTGTTCAAGCAAGGGCCTGACTAGAATTACAGGCTCAGCACACTCTGACAGAGCCTGTAGTGTGGCTCTCCAACCTGGGCAAGTGAGCTGCCAGCTTCCCAGGATAGGGGCCCACCTTCCAACTCTTTATTCTCCATGCCACTCCACCTGCCAAAATTCTTCAAAATCTTCTTCCTGGAGGCCCTCCTTGATTGACTTGCCCACATTAAAACTTCCTTCACATATCTTAACTCATGATCTGCTGGAGCCTTCTGCCTTCAGATGTTCTGCTTTCTGGACTTCCCCAGATAGTTTAAAAAACATTTCTCCCACGTGTGGCACAGGGTCTTCTTTGAGTTCAGGTGGATCCCATACTTTCTTTGTATTCTTTGTTGACTCCAGTCCTGAGAGCAGCCAGTGGGAGGTGTCAATGAAGCTTGATGGTGTTTTCTTCAAAGCCTCCTAACACCTGCTTCTCCACTATTTGAGGAGAGTCACTGCTTTTGCAACCAGGCCTCCCAGATGTTTCTTATTTGATGATCTCCCGACCAGCCCTAAGGACCCTCTCCAGTGAGGCTGACAAGTAAACCTGAACCCTATTTTCCGGAACAACTCTGCCCATTGGGTAGGTTAATCCTTGTCCCCCAAGAGCCCAGTTCTGGGACCCTTGGCCTGTTCTAGATAGCTGGCTACATTGCACTTCTTGGCCTGCATGGAGGCAGAATACACCCATTTGGCCAACCANTACCAAGGCCTTACAGGGAATTGCATGCCTGTGGAGGTGGAGCCCAGACCCACCACTTGCACATTCGCCCTGAGGTGGTAGATGCATGTTGGTGACAGTTCATCTCCTTTGGACTTGCCACCTATAAGGTTCCGGTCTTCTCCAACAACCAGGGCACTGAGTGTCTCTTATTGGAGGTTGCAACAGCCAACCCAGTGGCCCCGCGTTGGCAAGGCAGGACTGTGTGCTCTCTTTCTGCCTGCAGGAGAAATATGTACATTTATGTAGGTCAGGGTTTGGCATTATACAGATGCCTTGTTCCTCCAAGATCCTGCTCCTGCATCCCCGTGTCTCCTGACCTCCGCCCAGTTCTAGGTCCTTGACTGCCATGACCTTCATGGGCGAGACACAAGCAACTCACCTTGTTTACCAGACCTTGGGGACGGGCGGCCCTGCAGGCCCAAAGAGATGAAAGCCTGGCTCCAATCACTCCACACTCTCCAGCATGGATGGGGGTGAACATACTTACAGTCACCCTAGGCAGCAGCGACAAACTGATGCCAGTCAGGCCCTATTGGGTCCTACTGCCTGAGGGGCTCTGTGGTTCTCTAGCAGGAAGAGGTCCCAGGTTTTTCCTATTAGGTTGTATATCCCTGCCCACCCTTCAGGCCCACACAAGCAAGGCAGTGAAGGAAACTCAAGCCCTACATTCAGGAGAACTAAGCCCACACTTGTCCTCTTCCACACCAGCAGCTACTCTGCACCAAGCTGGAGCATGCACAGCACTCCCCTTTCAGCTGACCTGAGGCCCTTAGGGCACTGTAGGCCCCTGGAGCCATGGCTAGGCCCTGATCACCTGCATTGTCTCCAGTGTAGTGGGGCCCACACACTGAAAATCATCCTGAGCTTAACGGGGTAGTGGACACATGTCAACTTCCAAGCACTAAGCTACACAAATGCTCATCTTTCCCCTACTGTATCTGTACTGCCTTGCCAGGATGGACCCGGCTACTGACAAAAGTAGCCCCAGCCCAATAGAAGACGTGGGAATACTGAGTGCTGGAGAAGCCTTTTACTCCAACAGGCAGACTATCACCAGATAAAAACTGCTTCAGAAAAATTTAAGAGGTTGACATCCTCTATCATGGAAGGTATGCAACTGGTTGGGGAGCAGCCTGAGTTCCAGAGGCCTGCCCTAGGCTGGCTGATGGGGGGCTTATTGTGCATGCACACACTGTCAATGACAGGGCAAGAAATGGGAGTGGCTGGTCACTGGAGCAGGCTTCTGGGGGCTCAAGCCACCTGTCTCATTCCAAATCCTAATTACACCATTTTCCATTGAAGGCAGAGCTGGAGAAACCAATCTTGCCAAGGCAGAGCTGGACAGGTTGGGTAGAGTATCTTCCAGCAACACCTTCCAGCAGGAGCCTTAATTGTTGGTCAAGCCCAGGACCCCATCCCGAGTGGGTCAAAATGGATACTGACTATGGCCAGTTTTAGAGCCATAGAGGTTCAGGGGACCTACCTACTTCCAACAGGCCTGGAGGATCTGGCAGCCCATTGCTGCTGGCTGACGCAGTGTAGACAGTCATGGAACACACTACTTGTCTCTCCTGGTTTAGATGTGAAAGGGCTAATTAAACTCCCATTTCATCTCCTATCTTTACCCACTAGACCTAACTAGTCATCATGTGCATGTCTCTGTACTTACTGTCTGCATCATAGTATGTGTATGTCTTGGATTTCTCTTCCTTCCCTCCTCCCTTCCTTCCTCCCTTCCTTCCTTCCTTCATTCCTTCCTTCATTCCTTGTTTTCTAAGGCTAACTGGGACACATTAATTTGTCTAAAGCCTTTATCCCCTTGCTTGGCACAGTCTCCAAATAAGCTGTTGGCCCTAAGGGTAGTTTTTCTGAGTATGTCACAGCTACAACTTTGCCAGGTGGGGAAATTTATAGCTCTTGAATGAAACCAGTTCTTCTCAAGTGTACCTAGGCCCTTAAACTTCTCAAGGCCATTTATAACCCTTCAAAGGCCATCCACACCTTGGTTAATCTGCAGGTCTGGAAGACCAGGGAGAGGACAGTCAGGACTTACAGGAAAGGTCCTAGAATGTGCGGGACACTGTCTAGCAGGGCCACAGGATCCCCCAGGTCTCTCTAGGGCCCTTCAACCTTGGCTTTAAGGGATGAGGCTGGAGCCCTGGTGACCTCCTGGAAAACTTCCCACCTCCCACAGCCCAGTGCCCTGTAGCATGTAGTTCCTGGATGAAAGGGCTGTTGGCACAGAACCAGGTGGCCCCAGTGGTGCACAACCAAGTGCTTGTGTACATCTTAGATTTAGGGCCCCTTTGGCTCTTCCTTCTCACCTGCTTCTGATTTTCCTTCCTCCTTTCCAGCTCACCTGATTCTGCTCATTCATCATCTACTCTGCTATGGACCCACAGGCATCTCCTCTGTGCCTGCTGTGTGCCAGTCAGAAAGATGGGCACAGAGCCTACTGAGATCTTTACGGATACTTGTTCACCATTTTCCAACCAGCCAAGTTGGGGATCTTGGCTTTCTCCTGGTAAATAAAACTATTTGAATTTAAGCTAGACAATTACTAGCATTTTCAGTGAGTTGAAGTGAGTTATTTTCATTGACATGTGATTGAATCAGTGGTGAAAGTAGGATATGTTGATAGAACTTGTGTTGAGAAAACATCGGTTCCTATTTTTGTCCAATTGATTTTAAAAAGCAGGCACCTGGGTGGCACCTGGGTGGCTCAATTGGTTAAGCATGGGACTCTTGATCTCAGCTCACGTCTTGATCTCAGCATCCTGAGTTCAAGCCCCAGGTTGGACTCCATGCTGAGTGTGAAAAAGTCATCCTGGAGGCCTTTCATTTCTGACTTGGGTTATTTCACTAGGGAGCTTTATTTGATTCCAAACTCACACATCAGTTTCACTACTACCTGCTTTGCCATAACAGAAGCTGTCCATGTGGTCTTGGGTTTACTTTTAGGCCAAAGCCCTAAGATTGGCCTGCCAATTCCTTTTGTATGCACCCCCTTGGGTTCATTACCAGCTAAAATTACCAAGAGGTCGGCTGGGACTGGATCTCTAGCTCCTGTCTCTCTCCTGGGCATCAGGTATATCCCGTTTAGATATCACAGGTCTAGGAGAGTCACTGTGCCTCAGTTACATTTAATTATGTATCCCACCCTCTACACACCCCCTCTTAGGTTCCTCAGTCAAGGTACTGCTGCCCAGCCCTGCCAGATACCATCCTTCTCCTACTTGAGCTGGACATCCATGACTTTCTATTTTCTCTATTGTTCAATATCTCCTTACGATGTGTTCTGATTTCTGTTCCCTTCTAAGACAAACTTGAGCAGCCTTTGGAAAACATCTACAAGTTTTTCTGGGTGATTATCAAGTTTATTGCTCCTTACTTCTCTAAAACATTCCAGAGTGAGAGTTCTTTAGACTCTACCCATCAGGTAGATGGTAGACTCAAAAAGACTCTACCTTTTATGTGTGTCACTCACATTCCCTAGAGTGGAGCAGCGTGGTCTTTCTGAATATCTCTCACATCCTATTTGAGAACTTGGTGGACTCAGGTCCTCTGGGGTCCTCGCTCTGTGTCCTCATCTCATTGTGCCTCTCTTCTCTCGTCCCTATTAGGAAAATCATAAGAAACAGAAGTTTGCTTATACCCTATTGTTATGGTTCTGAGGAGCCAGTGAGAAAATTGTGTTTCTCTCTAGCATGTTCCTCCTCAGGGTGACACATTTGCTGGCCCACTCTCATCTCTTCTCATGAGATGGGGCCTTTCCCTGCCTCCTTGTCTCTCATTTCCTGTCATTTCTCATCACCACCTGTGAATGTCACCCTTGGACACTTCTTTGCCCAAATGGTGGTGGCTAACTTCTCCCTCAGAGCACCATGAGCAGAGTAAACAAGAAGATAAAGGAAGGTTACCCAGAAAATNTAAGAAGATAAAGGAAGGTTACCAAGGAAATCCAAAAGGCTGGGTGCTTCTTCAGAAGGAAGATGTACAGCCAATCATCTGGCCTATCCTTCAGGGAGGCAGGAGGTATGTTGGGGGATGGGAGAGCAAACCAAAGATGCCCTTTCCCATGTGGTATCCCAGGCCTTGGACTGCAGAGGTTTTTTTTTGTGTTCCCCTGTGTTTCTTTGTGTGCATGTCAATAACCTTGGCAAAGGAGATGTCCACTGGCTGTGCTTATGAGACTTTGCTCTTCTGGGATAATTCTGGATCAAGTGAGCTACCAGTGCTTCCTCCTGGTAACCATTGTCATCTATAGAGTGACCTCTGCTGGAGAAAGCTGTGCAGTCAACAAGAGAATGGGTGTCCAGATGAAGTAGAGAAGTTTTGCTCATGTATCACTGCCATAGGTCTTCTACTTCCTCTCAGTGACATCTTCCGAATGCCCAATCCAGCCCAACTCTATCGAAGAAAGAAAAAGAATTCAGTCTATGAGGCAGGTTATAGACAAAATAGCAACTGTGGTGTGTGTGCCTGCCCAATCACTCTGTAATTTAAAACCAACAGGTGATGTTTGTGGTTCTGCCCTCAGACACTCACCACCTCAGTATGTCTATTTCTCTGCTTTCCTTTTTGACTAGGATATTTTTGAGTATATTTGCCAAATCTCCTTTCTTAAGGATGGCCCATCTTGACAGTTGTCTAACCTGCTTTCATCAGTGATGATTTTAACATGGCTCTGGGCTTTACTGTTGATTTTGCTGGCCCTAGACATTCCTTCAGAAGCAGTAGCTCAGGGCAAGAAGTTTGTTCCCAGTGGGCTGCAGAGTTCCACCTTGCAGTTTTCCTACACAGGGCAATCCAGAGACAGAATCATAGATGCAGTTTTGTCTTCATCTGATCAAGTTTGTGAACGTCAGTGTGAGTCTCCTTGACTCCTCCAGTATCACAGTAGACATATGTAGTTAAATGAGCGATGGTTGGAATGGCCCATCCTGCCTCTCTGCAGAGCTTCATAATCTTACTAATCTCTCCCTTCCCCTCTATGGATGTTGCATGGCTTCTGATTTAGTCTGAGGGAGGGCATGTTTCCAAGGGCTGTCCTTGTTTTTGTATTTAAGATTTTATTTAATTGTTATACAGAGAGTGAGAGCACAAACAGGAGGAGTGGCAGGCAGAGGGAGAAGCAGGCTTCACACTGAGCAAGGAGACTTATATGGAACTCTATCCCAAGACCCTGGAATCATAACATGAGCCAAAGGCAGATGCTTAACTGACTGAGCCACACACGTGTCCTGCAAGGACCTCTCTTTGGTCTCCTCTTTCCTAATAAACATCATACCAAGTTTCAGAAAACCAACGTGGGGATTCCACCAGGTCGTAATGTATGTATTTACATTCCACATTCTTGAACTGGGGAAATGAGCACAGGATGAATCTGTGGTCTCAGTGAACAAACCGTTAAGTATAGGACAAGGCTTCCTCTATTTCTACCCCTTCCAAAGCCCCTACTCAGCTGTTGGGCAGGCCACCTATCAGTTGTGGGCTTTGGGCATCAACATATGTTCAAAATCATTCTATAAAAGTTCCCAGAAAATGTAGCATTTCCCTTTTTTCCAGAGATTGTCCAACTGGTAAATATCTGTATTTTGGGGACATTTGGGGAAAGGTGGGGTGATATGCATAGCACACACATAGAATCTTGTAAGGTCATTCCTCAAAGGGCTCCAGTCTCTCCCTCAGTCTAAGGGCTCAGAGGCCCACACTGGATTAGGGCTTATAGCTGGGGAAGAGACCATGACTCCTCACTGTAGTAACTACTAAATCTAGATATTTATTTTTTCTGCTACACTGCGCAATAATTTCAATCTGGACAGACATGATCAACTGTCCAACAGCTCAAATCCCTGACGGTCACATCTTCTGGTTTCCATTCTGTCCCTGTGGCCTACTGGGTAATGGTATACACCTTGTTTCTGCTGGTTGAGGCATCTGCCCCTGCCACTCTTCATCTCCCATCTTCTCCTGCAGTGTAGGAAAGCTCCCACAGAGTTCCTCAAGGACACTGGTGCCTCCTGTACCAATGCATTTTTAGGTGTGTTGATGAAGGTAGTGCACTGATTGCCGTGTCTCCTAGCAAGTTTGATTAGGGATGGTTGAGCAGACTACACATCACAGATCCATTTCAGCATTCCTGATTCTCATGCTTCCTGACTTCATCCTGCCTTTCTCAGCAGTATGCCAAGGAATTCCCAGGATTTAGCCCTTATTGTCCCAATATAGTGTCCAGAATACCAACACTGCATTCAAGTGGTCAGGACAGTCCTTATATCCTGAATCTTAACTGAGGATGTTTGTATCAACAAATTCAGTCCAACCAATATCTTTCCTTTGTGTCTTTGAGCTAACACTCTCACAACCGATTCCCACTCATGCTACTCAGGATTTTCCCAACACAGATGAGCTAGGTCCTCTAAGCTGTCAGTGTAAGGCTTCTCCTCCAGGGAAAGCCTTGGAAATTTCTAATCAGCTATGTTCATTTCTTTTCTTTTTATTTTTTGAGAGAGCAGAGAGAGTGAGTGTGAGCTGCAGCAGGGGAGGGGGATGTGAAAGTGCATAGGGGATTGATAATCCCAAGTAGGTTCAATGATCAGCATGCAGCCTGATGGTGGGATCAATCTCATGACGCTGAGATCATGACCTAAACTGAAATCAAGAGTCAGAAGCTCAACCCATTGAACCACCCAGATGCCCCTAAAATTTATCTTTACATCAACATTTGTTATGAATTTCTCTCAATACAGAATAACAAAGCCAAGGAATTCTTTTATTCTATAGAAAAACCTTCTGAGGAAAGAATGACTCCATAGGGACCAAGAGAAGTCACACGTCAAGCTAACCATGGACTACAAATCAAGCAGGAAAAATAATTTTGAGGTGATGGATACACCTACATCACATTACTTACAATTATTTTTTTACTGGTCTGTACATATATCAAAAGTCATGTAATTGTACACTCAGATCTATGGAAGCTTCGGTTACCTAATTATGCTTTAAAAAGCTATAAAAATATTTAAAGATTCATACAGCTAAGCAGCTAAGAACTCTGTCCTTATTGATATGACATACTTACTAAATAAACAACTCATCTAAAAAACTACTACCACATCTGGGGCGCCTGGGTGGCTCGGTGGGTTAAAGCCTCTTTGGCTCAGGTCATGATCTCAGGGTCCTGGGATCAAGCCCCACATCGGGCTCCCTGCTCAGCAGGGAGCCTGCTTCCTCTCTCTCTGCCTGCCTCTCTGCCTATTGTGATATCTCTCTCTCTCTCTCTCTCTCTCTCTCTGTTAAATAAATAAATAAAATCTTAAAAAAAAAACTACTACCACATCATAATGAGGAATCCTGGTAAGTCAGAAGAAATGAAAGTAATATTCTTAGTTAATGTAATGAACTAAGGTACCTGAAATATAAGAAGGCCGAAGTGAATATATGGAAGTCACATTTACTCTGCAATTTCCCTCTTGATATTCTTTTTTTTTTCTTAGTTTCTCTCTTCTTACCTATTTTTTCCACTTCCCACCTCTCACCTTGGCAATCACGTGTATGTTCTCTGAATCTATGAGTTTAGGTTTTTGTGTTTTTTGCTTTCTTGGATTTTTTTTATTAACATATAATGTATTATTTGTATACATATAATGTATACATATAATGTATAACATATAATATGTTATTAGGGGTACAAGTCTGTGATTCATCAGTCTTACACAATTCACAACGCTCACCATAGCACATACCCTCGCTTATGTCCATCACACAGCCATCTCACCCCTCCCACCCCCCTCCACTCAAACAACCCTCCGTTTGTTACCTAAGATTAAGAGTCTCTTATGGTTTGTCTCCCTCTCTGGTTTCATCTCGTTTGATTTTTCCCTCCCTTCCCCTATGATCCTCTGTCTTCTTTCTTAAATTCCACATATCAGTGAGTTCGTACGATAATTGTCTTTCTCTGATTGACTTAATTCACTCAGCGTAACACCCTCCAGTTCCATCCATGTTATTACAAATGGTAAGATTTCGGGGGAGGTTTAGATGGCTGCATAATATTCCATTGTGTGGGTGTGGGTGTGTACATATATATATACACATACCATGTTTTCTTTAGCCATGCATCTGTTGATGGACATCTAGGCTCTTTCCATAGTTTGGCTATGGTGGACATTGCTGCTATAAACATTGGGGTGCACGTGCCCCTTCGGATGACTACATTTGTATAATTAGGGTAAATACCCAGTAGTGGAATTACTGGGTTGTAGGGTAGCTCTATTTTCAACTTTTTGAGGAACCTCCATACTGTTCTCCACAGTGGCAGCACCAGCATGCATTCCCATAAACAGTGTAGGAGGTTCCCCTTTCTCGGCATCTTCGCCAACATCTGTCATTTCCTGACTTGTTAATTTTAGCCATTCTGACTGGCATGAGGTGGTATCTCATTGAGGTTTTCATTTGTATTTCCCTGATGCCGAGTGATGTTTAACACTTTTCATGTGTCTCCTGGCCATTTGGATCTCTTCTTTGCAGAAATATCTGTTCATGTATTCTGCCCGTTTCTTGATTGGATTATTTGTTCTTTGGATGTTGAGCATGATAAGTTCTTTATAGATTTTAGATACTAGCCCTCTATCTGATATGTCTGCATATCTTTTTTGCAAATATCTTCTCCCATTCTGTCAGTTGTCTCCTGGTTTTGTTGACTGTTTTTCCTTCGTTGTGCAAAAGCTTTTATCTTGATGAAGTCCCAATAGTTCATTTTTGCCCTTGCTTCCCTTGCCTTATGTTTTTTGTTTGTTTCAGATTCCATGTGAACTCATGTGATATTTGTCTTTCTCTTCTGACTTATTTCACTTAGCATGACCCCCTGGCTATTATGAATAATATGGCAATGAATACAGGTGCAAAAGGATCTTTACGAGTTAGCAATTTCATTTTCTTTGGTTTTACTATCACAGAGGAGAATTGTTGGATGATATGGTTGTTCTATTTTGAATTTTTTTTATTGAGGTAATTTTTACCCCCAAGATGGGGCTCAACCTCATGACCCCAAGGTCAAGATTCACACACTCTTCTGACTGAGCCAGCCAGGTGCCCCTAATGTTGAATTTTTGAGAAAGCTTTATACGGTTTTCAATAGTGGCTGCACAAACTGACAATCCCATCAACAAAGCACAGGGGTCCCTTTCCTCCACATTTTTGCCTACCCTTTTTATTTCTGTTCTTTTGGGTATTAGCCATTCTGACAGGTGTCAGGTGACATCTCTTTGGGCTTTGGTTTGCATTTTTCTGATCAGCATCTCTTTGTGTATTTGTTGGCCATCTGTGTGTTTCCTTTTGAAAAATGTTTATTCTGAACTCTGCCCATTTTGTAATTGCTATGTTTTTGTTATTGAGTTGTATGAGTTCTTTACTAAGTTGGATATTTACCCTTTATCAGATAGGTAGTTTGAAAATATTTTCTCCCATTCATTCATTATATTGTTTTTTTCATTGCTTGGATGACTGGTGATTTCCTTTGCTGTGCAGAAGCTTTTTAGTTTGATGTAGTCCCAGTCATTTATNTGTAGTCCCAGTTGTTTATTTTTGCTTTGTAGCCTTTGCTTCTGGTGCCAAATCCAAAAATCAGTGTCAGACTGATATCAAGAAACGTTCTTGAAAAAATTCTGTTATGGTGGATAAATGAACAGACATATTCTGACACCTAGGTGCTCAATAACTTTAATATTTGCCTGGCTGGCTCAGTCAACAGAGCACCTGACTCTTGATCTCAGTGTTTTGAGTTCAAGCCCCATTTTGTTCATTGGAGCTTATTAAAAATATGTTAAGAGATATTCTGCTCAAGTTTTTCATCTAGGAGTTTTATAGTTTTAGCTCTTTTGTTTAAGTCTTTAATACATTTTCACAGAGTTTTTGTGTAGGTATTGACTAGGCATCCAGTTGCATGTGGTTGGGTAGTGTTTCCAAGACCAATTACTGAGGAGACTACCCTTTCCCCATTTTATATTCTTGCCTCTTTTACTGTAAATTAATTGACTACATCTATGTGGGTTTCTTTATGGATTTTCATTCTGTTCCGTTGATCTGTATGTCTGTCTTTATGTCAGTAGTATACCTTTTTGATTACTACAGCCTTGTAATATAGATTGAAATCAGAAAGCATGATGCCTCCAGTTTTGTTCTTCTTTCTCAAGATGGCTTTGGCTATTCAGGCCTTTTCTGTTTCTACTCACATTTTGGGATTACTTGCCCAATTTCTGGAAAAGGCATTGAATGTTGAATGTATAGGTCATTTTTTAAAAGATTTTATTTATTCATTTGACAGAGAGTGATCACAGGTAGGCAGAGAGGCAGGCAGAGAGGGGGGGGAAGCAGGCTCTCTGCTGACCAGAGAGCCCAAAGTGGGGCTAGATCCCAGGACCCTGAGATCATGACCTGAGCCAAAGACAGAGGCTTAACCCACTGAGCCGCCCAGGCACCCCTGTATAGATCATTTTAAATAGTGAGGAGCTTTGATTACATTCACGCGTAGGATCCATTAGCATGGCATGTCTTTCCACTTATTTCTGTGCTTTTCAGATTCATTCACTAATGATTTATGGTTTTTAGTATAGAAGTCTTTCATCTCTTTTTATTTCATCTCTTTGATTTAAGTTAATTGCTAAGTATTTTATTCTTTTTGAATGATTAAAATTATAAATGAGTTTCTTAATTTATCTCTATGGTAAATTGTTATTCATGCATAGAGATGAAACTCATCTGTACATATTAAATCTGTGTCCTTAAGCTAAATTCAACTGTCAGTTCTATGAGTATTTTTGGAGAGTCATTAACATTTCTCCAAATCCTACCATGTTCTCCTAATCAAAAAATTAACTGGGAATAAAGGTTGATGACATCTGATTGAGAAGAATGGATACAGATATGCAGAGTGACAGTTTTCAAATTTTCTAAAATGTTTTGTGGTTAATGTAATCAAAGGAATCCATAACTGTGGTTGTTTTAATTTACTGTTTCCCATAATGGAATATACAGAGCTGTGGCTTAGACCAATTAACTCAACTTTTTATCACCCTACATCCGGTACAACTTTGGAGTATCCACCTTATCTCTATTT
Organism: Ailurus styani; assembly: GCA_002007465.1. Lineage (NCBI taxonomy): Eukaryota > Metazoa > Chordata > Mammalia > Carnivora > Ailuridae > Ailurus > Ailurus styani. The sequence goes on from LNAC01001782.1 coordinate 58,292, forward strand.
TTTGTCCTGAAACTCAGTGCTTGAATTGGCTACTCAGAAAATACTGCTTGAAATACTGCACTTGAGAAGAGGCCTGTTTTTTCATAGATTTCCTAGAAATCCCGCCATCACCCTGAATTTTACTGAATTATTTTAATCTTTCTGCAAATCCTTGAAGATGTCCAAGGTTGAAGGTGGCTTGTTTGGCAGACAGATGGGGGCCCTGCAGCTCTCCTACAATGTCTCCTGTGGCCACCAGAGAGCGGTGTGTGCTCTTAACAAGGACACTGCTCCACCTCCACAGAAGATGCAAGGAAACATAATTTAGGACTTCCTTCACAATCTTAGGGAATTGCTTCAAGGATTATTATTGTACAAAGTCACTGGGATCTATTGATAATTCCCTACAAGTGACCTTCCCTAAGGTTCTACAGTCACTAATTTTAATATTTTTATAATATGAACCTTGGAAGAAGATATACATGGTCCATCTAGGAAAATGAAAGAATTTAAGGTGTCTCATGGACCTAGATATTTCTCTTATGGTTTTGCCTTTTGAGGCATCCTTATAAAAGGGAATCCTAGCCCAGATAATGAAAATAGTTCATTTGGGGGCTTCCCATGATCTTTGGTCTATCAGGAATACTCGTTTGTAATAAAAATGTTATTTTTATAATAATTTGGAAAGAACTATGAATCACACTTCTGTTCTGTAGCCAGACAAAGAAGGCCATATGGTAGGATTCCAGGCACATGAAAATGCCAGACAAGGTAAAGTACCAGAAACAGAGAGAATAGCAGTGTTTTCAGGGACTAGGCTGAGGGAATGTGCAGTGAGGGATTAGTAGCACAGATGTCTCGGTGATGGAATTGTTCTAGAACTAAATGGTTGTGCAAGACTCTGAATGTACCTAACAGCACCTCAATGTACAATTTAGAAGGATCCGAGTAAAATTTAAACTCAATTTACATTTTATTTATAGAACAAAATGTCAAGCTTTTATACAGGTGTATAAAAAACACAAAAATTACCCCCAGTGCAATGACAGGGGAGGGGAAGCCATCCTTTGGGGCTGGAGCCAGCACGAACAGCTGCTTGGGGGCTGAGGCTGGTTGCTCCACTGAGGCAGGTGGAGGTCAACCTTCAGCGACCAAAATAGCTGGGACTGGATCCAGCTCCAGATCCAGAGTTGTCAAATGTGGGGGTGGCTCTTCCAGCTCCTGAGAGTGAATTAGAGCTGTGACTGCCACCTGCACTGGCCCCAACATGACAGGTGGCATCATTGCTTTTCCTGATTGCTGAGCTCCAGCAGCAGGGATGGGTTCAGCCAGCTAAGGCTCCGTAGCTACAGCCAGTGCAACAGTGGGAGCTGGGGTGAGTTCCTGAGGTGGTTCGGGATCTTGCTGTGGGGAAGGTGCTGTAGTTCCCAGAAGAGAAAGTATAATCAGCCTGATTGATGTCCCATGTCCCTTCTAAATGAAGGGAAATGTCCATCACTCAATGTTGTCTGTGACCAAAAATCGATCCCTTGGAGGTCTCCCTGACTAAAGCCCATGGGAACATGGATCTAAGACGACTCACTGCCCACAGTCCAGGCCTCCTCGTTCCTAGTCACAGGTTCTGAGAGCTCAAAGTGTTGCAGCTGTGAGAGCAGAAGCTGGGCACGGTGCTCCAGGACTAAGCCTGGCATTTTTAGCCCTATGTATGCCAGCAACATCTTCAGGCTGGAAAATTCTGGGAGTGGGAAAAATACTCAGGATATAGTTCCAGCCATGTGCTCAAGATGGAAGATACGGCCCTGGGGATAGATAGATAGGCAGAGGAGTCAGAAGAAAAGGCACCCTCCCAAACCAATGCCCCAGGGGACCCCTGTGTGAGCCTGGGCCTCTGGGCCTCTAGCTCCTGACTGTCAGAGACCAGTCGTACTCCTTGTCCACCTGTGATCTCAGTCCTGCCTGAGACAGGTCTGGTCTCAGAGGACAGGCTGGCAAAAAGCCTCTGTGAGTGGGAGTCCTTGATCGATGGTGTGACCATTGCTGTCCTTCTTGGGGGTGCTGGACACACTCCTTGGTCTGTCTCCTTATGCACTTGCCACTCAAATTCAACTGCATGTGACCAGGAAGGGGTGGTGTCTGGCTAGTTGATTGCCCTCACTACACACACTCCTGCTCTGAAGATCCAACCAAGGAGGGAACAAAGGTACTCTGCCTCTAGCCAGGCCTTCCCTGGAACTTCTCAATACCTCAAACTTTACCTCCTGGGCCCATGTGCTGTCTCATTCACTAGGTGACATGAGAGGGTTTTCTTTCCAGTGACACTAGTCTGCACAGGGCGTGAGATGTCTGCTCCCTGAGCTCTCACTGGGTCTCCTGAACACCCTCTGAGCACCCAGTGTTCCGTGTGATAGTTCCCACACCTTCTGTTCTGGGTCCCAGGATTGGGATACAGTCAGGGCTGGGAGGGGGTGGAAGTGGGGAATGACCCTCTTAGGGGCTAAAGCTGTCCTCCAGCCCCCTCTGCTCTCGCACAGTGCCCAATACCCGCACACAGCTCCCCAGGACCCCTTCTCTTTTTCCAGGAAGAGCTCTCTGACCTTTACCCTAAAACAGGAACCATAGATGTGTGGGATGAGGGTCCAGCAGCTACTTCAACTCACAGTCCCCTCCCTGCCCTGGTAGAGAGGGAAGGCCCCCTATGCGAGCCGAAGCACACTCACGTGTTCTGCTGCTCCTGAGCTCTGCCGAACTCATCATAGCTGGATAGAATGCACCAATATCTAGAGGAGGCCAGGGGGCAACACATGAAATGTCCTGTGGATGCTAACTCTGATCATATGCAGTGTCGCTGCCTGACCCCCATCTAGGCTGCAGACCTGGGGTACTGTCTATTCTGTGCAGGGATCACAGTCAGCTCCTAGAGAAGCACCTGCACTGAGTGGGGCTTCCTTAATGCTGGATGAATGAAAGGTCCCAACCAGCCCATCACAGATGTCTGAGTGTGCCTGGGAACCCCTGCTCAATCCTAAGGACTCCCTCTGTGCTTTCACCCAGAACACAGACCTCAGATGAATTCTCAGTTCGGCCTTTCAAAGGGCAAAACATCCCAGCTCAAGACCATAATGATAGTGAGGGAAGGGGCAGAGGCTTCATCGTGAGAAGCAAGAAAATGATAAATGAGCATGACCACAGTCCCTCTAGCAGACCTATCCACAGGCCGAGGCACCAAGGTGTACATTCCCTTCCAGACCCCGCTGAGTCCCTATAACAACTCTGCCCCAGTCAGAGGAGCAAACTGAGGCTCGGGGAAGTTTGGGGACATTCCCAACACTCACAACCAGGTGGTGGCCAAATCCCAGTGGGCAGCTAGGGGTAGGGTGCTCACCATGCAAACAGGAAGTCCCACACTTCGTGGGTGGTGACAAAGGCTCTGTATGTGCCCAGGAACAAGCAAACATAGCTGAGGTCTCTTTCTAGGAAGGCAGGCACCAGGTTCTATTTGGGTCTCTAGCAGGTTGGTAAGGTTGGTCCTGAGCAGGCGGGTCTCGTTCCTCTTCCTGCTTGAGCCATTTTTACCCTGAGGTGAAACAGGATACATGAGTCAATGATGTAGTACCAGGAAGGTTGGGAGTTGGAGTGCAGACTGAACCCCCAACATCTCGGTGACTTATGGCAAGAGGTGGGACAAGAGGGCCCACAATCATAAAAAGAATAAGGCACCATGGTGGTTCACTGGGTTAAACATAAGAGTCTTGATTTTGTCTCAGGTCATGATCTCAATGTCCTGAGATCGGAGCTCCTCGCAGGGCTGCATACTTAGGGCAGAGTCTGCTTCAGGATTCTGTCTCTCCCTCTACTTCTCCCCACTCTCCCACTGCCTCTCTCTCAAATCAATCAACCAATCAATTAGTAAAGCTTTAAGGAAAGAGAAAAAAGGTTCTTGGTATCCATACAAGGAATTGAAGTAGCTGATGTCTGAACATGTTAGTATCTCAGGTCAGATTGTGAGCTGAGTATTGATAGCACCTCCCTGCATGAATGGCATTGATCATGGGATTTATGAAAACATATATCATGCTCAGATCCCACCCCACAATCCCTATAGGTGTGTGTGTGTATGTGTGCATGTGAGCACATGCATTTTCACCCATGTGTGCACATATGTGTACACCAGTGCTCACATTCTGGAGTCCCAGATGACACCCACCTACAGAGGGATGGGTAAGATCTTCCTAAAACCTTAGGCTTTCTAATTTCCAAAGCAATACCTAAAGAAGGGANTAGCGTCCTAAAACCTTAGGCTTTCTAATTTCCAAAGCAATACCTAAAGAAGGGATTGGATCCTTGGCCCTTAAAGCTCAGAATCCACCCTTACCCCTAGAGGCTGTGTGTCCTGTGCTGAGAGCCCTTACCTCCTTTCCAATGGCTATGATTTGGATAGGGGTCCACTCAGGGGGTTGCCATGACCTGGGCTCTTCCTCAGACAAAAACTTGTTGGAATGCCTCCTGTCTGGGATATCAATGCTCTCCCTCACCCCCATACCATCTCCATGTCTGTAGCCACTTCCTTCAGCACACCTTTTTCCAGAGACACCAGTGAATGCCTAGGTGCATCTAGGGACCCAACATTGAGGACACTCAAAGAGTTCGGTTCATGCCGGGTTCAGCCTTCTTACCAGTCTGTGATTCTGAGCAAGGCATGAACCCTGCAGGAGTCCTCACCTTTTCCTCTCAGTGGTTCCCTGAAATCCCATATCCTATTTACACATCCGTGGCTATCCCCCTCCCCTGGAGTGTGGCCTGGACTTAGGGATTCACTTCCATTCCACAAAACATGGCAACATGACCGAAAGCCCCTTCTAAGATTTAGTTATAAAAACTCAGTGCCCAGCCCCATGCTGACTCTGACCTGTGTTCTCTCTCAGATCCCCACATGAGGGAACAAGGCTCTGTGTTGAACCATGACACATATGACCTAGCACAGAGGGCCAAGAGCAGACAGAAGAACTCAGGCCTTCAAGATGGACTGAATCCTGCCCACATCCCTAAGTGAGCTCAGGTTCTCAGCGAAGCAGGTCTTGCCTTGGTGTTGTCAAGAGCTCAAACCTACTGAGAGGCTTTGGCAGGAGCCCTCAGCTGAGCACTGCTGGNTAAGCAGTTTTTGCCTTGGTGTTGTCAAGAGCTCAAACCTACTGAGAGCCTTTGGCAGGAGCCCTCAGCTGAGCACTACTGGATGACTGATCCCCTGAGCCTGTGAAACAGTGTTTGTGGGTTCAGCCACTGAGTGTCAGGAAATGCAGTCACACAGCACTGGGAGCAGGGTACTGATACTTTCCACCTGGCCCAGGCCCTGCCCTTCCTCCCCTTCCTCTTTGCTCCCCTCCTCAGCTTCCTCCATTCACCCTGGCCTCCTTTCTAGCCTTCACTCTGGCAACATCAAGTTCTGCCTCCAATCCTCTGAGCCATTGTGCCCTCTGCCAGGCTAAATATACTCAGATTTCTGCAGGACTGTGTCCTTCTTTTCCTGCCACAGGAATTCTCAATGTCACCTCAACACAGCCTTGTCAGACCCCTCACCTACTGGAGCTCAGGACCCAGTTGTAGTCCCTTGCTCTTTTCCCGTGGAGCAAATGCTCTTGTCATTCAAGTTTTTGTTTCATGTTTGTCCATCTTCCCCTCTAGACCCTGAGCTCCTAGAGGGAGTACATGGTTGGATGATAAGCACTTCGCCATCTGAGTGAACAGGGCACCGTGGCTGAATGAACAGGCAAGAGGATCTATCGTCCCATCACCAACAAGTTCAACTGTTAGAGCCTAATTGACTGGTCATTCATCAATAATTTTGTTTTCTGTTTTGTTTTTTCACACAAACTTTTTGCCTGACGTGGGCTCAAACTTATGACACCAGCATCAATAGCCATATGTCCTACTAACCAAGGAAGCCAGGTTTCACTTTTGTCATTCTTAAAGGTAGTAGACTGGGGGAGAAGGGGCAAGAGGGCAGAAGATAGGGGATCCCATTTCAACTGCTCCCCTGAATTTAGCTGAGTAGCTATCAAATCATCCTTAACCCATGAAATCAGACCAAGATATAAGAATGTGTAGCTGAATCTCTACAAACAAAAAAGCACTGCCTGTTGCAAGTTAAGAAGAGTGGAGTCATGAATGTCCAGGGAGCTACTGGATGATAAACAGAAGGGGGAGGGAGCCTCCATAAGCTGGCACCTGGAAAGTGATATAACCAGAGTACAAAAGTGTAACCCTTAGAAATCTGCTCTAGGGAGCGACACCCTCTCTGAAAGAAGGTCTGGAAATGAAAAGGCAGAATTCTAGGTAGAACACTGTGGTCTCGGGAGGTTATGGATCCAAGCAAAATATCAGAGATAGAATTCAGAATAGCAATCATGAAGTCAAATAGCCAGGCTTGAAAGAAGTATGAGTGACAATATAGAATCTCTAAGAGCAGAAATGAGATCTAATCAGGCTGACCTTAAAAATGCTATGAATGAGATGCAGTCTCAACTGGATACTCTTACAGCCAGGGTAAATGAAGGATAGGGTAAATGAGGCAGATGAACAAATTATTGATCTGGAAGACAAGATGATGGAAAAGAAAGACTTAGAGAAAAACAGATAGGCTTCTAGTAACACATGAGAAAAGGATCGCAGAAGTTAAGGATGCCATGAAACTTTCCAATGTCAGAATTATTAGGATCCTTGGGGTGGAGAGAGAGAAAGGGCTAGAAGGTATATCTGAGCAAATCATGACTGAGAACTTCCCTAATGTGGGGAAGGAAACAAGATTTGAATCCAAGAGGCAGAGAGGACCCCTGCCAAAATCAATAAGAATAGATCAACAACCCGACATTTAATAGTGAAGCTTGCAAATTTTACAGCCAAGGAAACAATCCTGAGAGTAGCCAGGGAGAGGAGTTTCTTTACATATGGAGGGAGGATATCAGAATAACATTACACCTGTCCACAGAAACCTGGCACACCAGAAAGGCTGGCAAGACATATTCAAGGTACTAAGTGAAAAGAACATGCAGCCAAGAATACTTTATCCACCAAGGCTGTCATTCAGAATGAATGGAAAGATAAACGGCTGTCAGGACAGGCAGAAACAGAAAGAATATGTGACACTAAGCCAGCCCTGCAAGAAATATTAAGGGGGATTCTGTAAGTGAAGAAAGACCCCAAGACTCACATAGACCAGAAAGAAACAGAAAATCTGTAGAAACAGGGACTATGCAGGCAATACAATGGCACTAAATTCATATCTTTCAACAGTCACTCTAAATGGACATGGGCTAGCTCCCATCAAGAGAAACAGGGTTGCAGATTGGATAAAACACACACACACACACACACACACACACACACACACACACACACACACAAACCAAACAAACCAAAAAAACCAGGACCCATCTATATGCTGTCTTCAAGAGATTCATCTTGAACCTAAAGACACCTCCAGATTAAAAGCGAGGGAATGGAGAACCATCTACAGCACTAACGGACCTCAAAAGAAAGCTGGGACTGCAATCCTCATATCACACAAATTAGATTTTAAACCAAAGAGTGTAATAAGACTCATAGAGGGACACTATCATGTTTAAAGGGTCTATGCAACAAGAAGATCTAACAATTGTAAATGTCTATGACCCCAACATGAGAGCAGCCAATTATATAAACCAGTTAATAACCAAAATAAAGAAACATATTGATAATAATACATTTGATAATGATAATATACATTAATATATGGATACTATTGCATCATTAATAATAATACATTAATAATAAGAGAGCTCAACAGTCCACTCTCCGCAGTGGATAGATCATATAAACAGAAGATGAACAAAGAAACAAGGGTTTTGAAAGACACATTGGACCAGATGGACTTTATAGATATACACAGAACATTCCATCCTAAACCAACAGAATACTTATTCTTCTCGAGCACACATGGAACTTTTTCCAGAATAGACCACATACTGGGTCACAGATCAGGTCTCAACCAATACCAATAGATTGAGATTATTCCCTGCATATTCTCAGACCACGATGCCTTGAAACTGGAACTCAATTACAAGAAAAAATTTGGAAGGAATTCCAACACTTGGAAGTTAAAGAGCTTCCTGCTAAAGAATGATTGGGGGGAGGAAGCGGCAAGATGGCGGAGGTGTAGAAGACCTATTATCATCAGGTCCCAGAAATTCACTCAGAAAGCTATCAAACTATTCGGAACACCTACAAATTCTACAGGAGATCGAAGAGAAGAAGAGCAGCGATTCTAGGAACAGAAAATTGACCACTTCCTGGAAGGTAGGATGTGGGGAGAAGTGAATCTGAAGTGATGGGAAGATAGACCCAGGGGGGTAGAGGCCGGGTCCCGGCAAGTGACCGAGCAGCAGAGCACAAACTCAGAACTGTTAGAAGTCTGCTCCACTGAGGGTCGTCACCCCAGGGGCCAAGCGGGGGGTGCGGTCCTCGCGGGGACAGTGTGGTCTCAGGATCCACGGGGACACAAAAAGACCATGGGTGTCTGAGCGCCACAGAGCTCCCAGGTATCAGAGAGGAGAAGCCAATGGGAGAGACGGAGCCGAGCTGAGAAGGTGTCTCTCAGCTCGGTGATACCTTGGGCTGTGATCTGAAGCACAGTCGGGCCACTGCTCTGTGAGCAGGGACCCCACAGGCAGCAGACCCNAACCCCTCCTGCCTCCTCCGGGAGGAACGGTGCAGGAGCAGCTGCAGGAATCTGACAGGTTTGGAGATTCTGGACAGGGCTGAGCGCCAGAGACAGAGGCACACAGTCACAGGCAGGGTGAGCTCAGAGTGCAACCGGAGACCAGGCAGATGGGAGGGATGGACTGCTTTCTCTGATGGTGCACTGAGGACTGAAGCCCCGAACTCTCGGCTCTCCCGGGTCGGAGACTGGGAGGCCACCATTTTCAGTCCCACCTCCAACCTGGTACGCAGTACAGAACGCATTCAGGGAACAAAAACTCCCAAGATCGAATCCAAGCTGATTACTTAGCCTGGCCCCTGGCAAGGGCGGTGTGATTCCTCCTCGGGCAAAGACCCTTGAGAATCACAGCAACCAGCCCTTCCCCAAGAAGACCAGAAAAATAAAATCCAACCAATGACAAGTTCAAGATTGCTGAGAATTGTGGAACTCCAGAGCTAGGGAAAAGCAAGGCAGAGAATTAATGGCTTTTTCCCCATGATTCTTTAGTCCTTCAAAGATAAATTCTTTGACTTTTGTTTCTTCCTCTTTTCTTTTAAATTCTTCCCTTTTTCCTATTTTAATGTTTTTAACTATTATATCTTATCAACGCTTTATAATCTTTTTAAATTGTCATTGTTACAGTCATATTTTATCCCTTCATTGTATTTAACCTTATTTTTGGTATACATACACGGTCTGTTCAACTCACCAATGTAATAGAGATAGAGATAGACTCAGAGACAGATACAGATATAGAAATAGATAATATAGATATAGACACAGGATTTTGTTTTATTTGTTTTTTTATTCTGTTTTTGTTTGTTTGATTTTGGGGTTTTTGTTGTTGTTGTTGCTGTTGTTTTGGTTTTTTCCCTCTTTCTTTTCTCCCCAATTCTAAGTCTCTTCTGACTAGGGTACTGTATATTTCTCTGGGGTCATTGCTACCCTTTAGTATTTTGTTCTCTCATCCAACTATTCTTATCTGCATAAAATGACAAGGCGGAAAAAATCAACACAGAAAAAAGAGCAAGAGGCAGTAATGACAGCTAGGGACCTAATCAATGTGGACATTAGTAAAATGACAGAACTAGAGTTAAGAATGACAATTATTAAGGTGTGAGCTGGTCTCGAAAAAACCATGGAAGATAATAGAGAAGCCATCTCTAGGGAAATAAAAATCGGTTCTGGAGGAATGAAAGAACTAAAATCTAAACAAGCTGAAATCCAAAAAGCTATTAATGAGGTGCAATTAAAACTGGAGGCTCTTACTGCTAAGATAAATGTGGCAGAAGACAGAATTAGTGATTTAGAAGACCAAGGAAACAGAATAAAGAAGCAGAGGAAAAGACAGACAAATACTGGACCATGAGGGGAGAATTTGAGAGGTAAGTGATACAATAAGATGAAACAATATAAGAATAATTAAGATCCCAGAAGTGGAAGAGGGGGGCAGAAGATATACTGAAGCAAATTCTAGTACAGAATTTCCCTAATTTGGCGAAGGGAACAAGCCTAAAATCCAGGAGGCACAGAGAACGCCCCTCAAAATCAATAAAAATAGGTCCACACCCCATCATCTAATAGTAAACCTTACAAGTCATAGTGACAAAGAGAAAATCCTGAAAGCAGCTGGGAACAAGAGGTCTATAACATACAATGGTAGAAATATTAGACTGACAGCAGACCTATTCACAGAGACCAGGCAGGCCAGAAAGAACTGGCATGATATATTCAGAGCACTAAATGAGAAAAATATGCAGCCAAGAATACAATATCCAGTGAGGCTGTCATTGAAAATAGAAGGACAGACAAAAAGCTGCCAGGACAAACAAAAACTCAAGGAATTGGCAAACACCAAGCCAGCCCTACAGGAAATATTGAAAGGGGTGCTCTAAGCAAAGAGAGCCTAAAAGAAACATAGACCAGAAAGGAAGAGACACAATAACCAGTAACAGTCACCTTACAGGCAATACAATGGCTCAAAATTCAAATCTCTCAATAGTTACCTTGCATTTAAATGGACTAAAAGCCTCAACTTAAAGACACAGAGTATAAGAATGGATAAGAAAAACAAAAGCCATCAATATGCTTTTTATAAGAAACTCATTTTACATGCAAAGAATTCTCCAGATTTAAAGTGAGGTGGTGGAAAACAATTTACCATGCCAATGGACATCAAAAGAAAGCTGGAGTGGCAATCCTGATACCAGATAAATTAGATTTTGAGACAAAGAATATCATAAGAGATGAGGAAGGACAATATATCATACTAAAAAGATCGGTCCAACAAGAAGATCTAAGAATTGTAAATATATATGCCCCTAACATGGGAGCAGCCAATTATATAAACCAATTAATAACAAAATCAAAGAAACACATTGACAACAACACAGTAATAGTAGGGGACTTTAACACCCCCCTTACCGAATTGGACAGATCATCACAGCAAAAGATCAACAAGGAAATAAAGGCTTTAAATGACACCCTGGACCAGTTGGACATCATAGATATATTCAGAACATTCCATCCCAAAACTACAGAATACAGGTTCTTCAATAGTGCACATGGAACATTCTCCAGAATAGACCATATTCTGGGTCAGAAATCAGGCCTCAACCAGTACCAAAAGATTGGGATCATTCCATGAATATTTTCAGAATATAATGCTATGAAACTAGAGATCAACCACAAGAGGAAAGTTGTAAAGAACACAAATACATGGAGGCTGAAGAACATCCACCTAAAGAATGAATGGGTCAACCAGGAAATTAAAGAAGAATTTAAATAATTCATGGAAACAAATGGAAATGAAAACACAACTGTTCAAAATCTTTGGCACACAGCAAAAGCAGTCCTGAGGGGAAAGTATATAGCAATACAAGACTTTCTCAAGAAATAAGGAAGGTCTCAAGTCCACAACCTAACCTACACCTACAAAAGTTAGAGAAAGAACAGCAAAGAAAGCCTACACCCAACAGGAGAAGAGAAATCATAAATATCAGAGCAGAAATCATTGAAATAGAAACCAAAAGAACAGTNTTGAAAAAGAAACCAAAAGAACAGTGGAACAAATCATCGAAACTAGGAGCTGGTTCTTTGAACGAACAAGATAGATAAACCCCTGGCCAGACTGACCCAAAAGAAAAGAGAAAGGACTCAAATTAATAAAATCATGAATGAAAGAGGGGAGATCACAACCAGCAGCAAAGAAATACAAACAATTCTAAGCACGTATTATGAGCAACTCTACAGCAGCAAATTTGACAATCTGGAAGAAATGGATGCATTCTTAGAGAAATATAAACTACCAAAACTGAACCAGGAAGAAATTGAAGACCTGAAGAGACCCAAAACCAGTAAGGAGATTGAAGCAGTCATCAAAAATCTCCCAACAAACAAGAGCCCAGGGCCAGACGTCTTCCCCGGGGAATTCTACCAAACATTTAAAGAAGAATTGACACCTATTCTCCTGAAACTCTTCCAGAAAACAGAAATGGAAGGAAAATTTCAAAACTTATTTTATGAGGCCAGCATTACCTTGATCCCAAAACCAGGCAAATACCCCATCAAAAAGGAGAATTACAGACCAATATCTTCGATGAACACGAATGCAAAAATCCTCAACAAAATACTAGCCAATACAATCCAACAACACATTAAAAGGATTATTCACCACGACCAAGTGGGATTTATTCCTGGGATGCAAGGTTGGTTTAACATTTGCAAATCAATCAATGTGATACAAGACACTAATAAAAGAAAGGACAAGAACTATATGATCCTCTCAATGGATGCTGAAAAAGCATTTCACAANAGATGCTTAAAAAGCATTTCACAACGTACAGCATCCTTTCTTGATCAAAACTCTTCACAGTGTAGGCATAGAGGGCACATACCTCAATATCATCAAAGTCATCAATTAAAAACCCACAGCGAATATCATTCTCAATAGAGAAAACCTGACAGCTTTTCCCCTAAAGTCAGGAACATGGCAGGGCTGTCCACTATCACCCCTGCTATTCAACATAGTACTAGAAGCACTGGCCTCAGCAATCAGACAACAAAAAGAAATAAAAGGCATCCAAATTAGCAGGGAAGAAGTCAAACTCTCACTCTTTGCAGATGATATGATACTTTATGTGGAACACCCAAAGGACTCCACTCCAAAACTGCTAGAACTCATACAGGAATTCAGTCAAGTGTCAGGATATAAAATCAATGCACAGAAATCAGTTGCATTTCTATAGACCAACAACAAAACAGAAAAAAGAGAAATTAAGGAGGCCATCCCATTTACAATTGCACCCAAAACCATAAGACACTTTAGAATAAACCTATCCAAAGAGGTAAAGAATCTGTACTCAGAAAAGTATAAAGTACTCATCAAAGACATTGAGGAAGACACAAAGAAGTGGAAAAACATTCCATGCTCATGGATGGGAAGAACAAATATAGTGAAAATGTCTATGCTACCTAGAGCAATCTACACATTTAATGCAATCTCCATGAAAATACCAGCAATTTATGTTAAAGAAATAGAACAAATAATTCTAAAATTTATATGGAACTGGAAAAGACCCCGAATAGCCAAAGAAATTTTGAAAAAAAAAAA
>LNAC01001783.1:9297-24351 GCA_002007465.1 Ailurus styani
CTGACCTGTGTCCCCATTCTCTTCCTCCCAGTGCCCAAGGGGGTGTGCGTTCACGGGAATGCCGAGTACCAGGTGAGCCCCGGGCCGAGGGCTGGGCGGGGTTGCCCGGGGGGCGATGCCCGCCCTGGGACCCCCGTGCCGTGCGCCAGGCCCGCAGACCACCCTCCTGCGGGCAGGCGGGGTGTGGGCGGCGGCCTGGCCTCACCCGCCACCTGTGCCCGCAGCCCGGGTCCCCGGTGTACTCCTCCAAGTGTGAGGACTGTGTCTGCACCAACCGCACGGACAGCAGCACGCAGCTCAACGTCATCTCCTGCACCCACGTGCCCTGTGACAACACCTGCAGCCCCGTAAGCCGCCCTCCCCCCGGCCCCTCCCGGCTCCCGGCTCCTCCCCTGCCCGCGCCCACCCGAGCTGTGCGTGTCCTGCAGGGCTTCGAGCTGGTGGAGGTGCCCGGGCAGTGCTGCGGCAAGTGTCAGCAGACCCACTGCATCATCCAAACACCCGGCATGGAGACCATCATCCTGAAGGTGCGCAGGCAGTCCCGCCGGCTCACGCCCTGACTCTCCACACGGGGTGGGGTAGGGGGCCACCCAGAGCTGCGGGCGGGCCCCGGGACCACTCCGGCTGCCCCCGGCGGGGTCTTTGCAGGGCTGGGCGTGGCTGGGCAAGTGTCCTGGGGCGGCCGTGACAGTGACCACAGACTAGGGCCAAGCACACCGGGAGTGGTGACTCTTTCCCAGCGTGAAGGCCGAGTCCAAGATCGAGGGGTTGCAGGGCCCTGCTCCCTGCTAGGCTCTGGGGACCTTCCTGCCTCTTCAGCTTCTGGGGCTCTAGGCCCTGGGTTTGTGGCCACAGCTGTCCACTGTCTGCCCCACCTTCCTGGGGCCCTCCTCTCTGGAAGGACACTGGTCACTGGATTTGGGGCTGCCTGTGTAATCCAGGGCGGTCTCACCTCCGACCTTGACCTTCGTCACGTCTATGGACAGCCTAGCCTCTGTGCACGCGGTCCCATCTGTAGGCGCGGGGCTTAGGACGGGTTCGTGTCTGTGGACTGTAGGCTGGCGGCTGTCCTGGGGCCCCTCCTCGGTGTCACTTGCCTGGTGGCTCGGGGCCTGCCGGCCGGGCCTCCTGCCGTCCCTCACCGCACTGCCCTCTGCCCTGCAGCCCGGGGACATCCATCACGACCCCAAGAACAACTGCACCTTCTTCAGCTGCGTGAAAATCCACGACGAGCTCATCTCCTCCGTGTCCAACATCACCTGCCCCGACTTTGACCCCAGCACCTGCGTCCCGGTGAGTGGGGGTCCCCAGGGCGGGCCAGCCCGTGGCAGGAGGGGGCTGCTCACCGACGGGGGCGGCCCCAGGTCCCAGGCTCACTGTCCTTCCCTCCAGGGCTCCATCACGCTCATGCCTAACGGATGCTGCAAGAAATGTGAGTGCGGTCGACCGGCGGGGGCTCCAGCTGCCACCCTCGAGGGGGGAGGCACGGGGACGTGTCTGTGCCTCTCTTGGCGGACGCTGAACTTGAGGGCATCCCCCGGGGTGCCCTGCTTGCTGGGGGGGGCGGCTGAGGCCGGGCGCGCTTGGGGAGGGAGATGAAGCCGCGAGGCGAGACGCTGTGGCCCCTGAAGGTGTGGGGACCCCCTGAACCTCCGCACCCCTCCTGCCAGGCACCCCTCGCAACGAGACCAGGGTCTTCTGCTCCACCATCCCCATCACCAAGGAAATTTCTCAGTCCGGCTGCACCAAGAAAGTGACAATGAATTCCTGCTCCGGGTCCTGCGGGACCTCTGTCATGTGAGCCCCGCCCCGGAGCGCGCCCTGCTGGGGGGGCAGAGGGGGCGGGGTCCCCACTCCCCGGGCGGCTCCTCACCGCGGCCCTCCCGCAGGTACTCGGCCGAGGCGCAGGCCCTGGACCACCGGTGCGCCTGCTGCAAGGAGGGGCGCACCAGCCAGCGGGAGGTGGAGCTGAGCTGCCCGGACGGAAGCTTCCTGAAGCACAGCTACACTCACATCGAGAGCTGCTCGTGCCAGGACACGGTGTGCCAGCTCCCGCGGGCTCAGCGCAGCGTCCCCGGCCGCGCCCGGCGCGCCAGCCCCAGGGCCCTGCACGCGGGGAGGGACTGAGCGTGGTCCTGCCGTCCAGGCCCTCCCTCCCCCCCGTCCCCTGCATGCCCCCTCCCGCTGACCCTCTGCGCTTCCTCACCCAAGCGACCTCCTCTCTGCCGATATTTATTTTCTGAGTCTTTGTTCGATTCTTGGCTTTCCAAAATAAACTCGGGCAGACGCTGTGCCGTTGTGTTTCAGCGGGGGCCGGGGTGGGGCGGCTCCCGGGGGCGAGGGGACGGAGGCCCCGAGACGACGGCCCCAGGGACCACGTTCCCGGGCTCCCTGCGGAAGCCCTGCCGGCCCTGCCCTGCTCTCGGCGCGTCCCAGAGCCGCGCGGTGGCTGCCCGGTGGGGCTCCTGCTCTGACCGCACGAAGGGCCGTCAGCTGTCTTTCCAGGGCTTTCCCCTCGGCGAAGCCCAGCAGCTCGGGGCAAGTGTGTGCACGTGTGACTCGAGTGTGAATGTGCACACACGTTTCCGTGTGTGTGAGTGGAATGTGCCTCGCCCCGGGTCTCTCTGCCGGCAAGGCCGACGTTCTGGGTCCACGGTCAGGGGCAGCGAGCGAGCTCCGCTGCCAAGGCTGGCCTGCTGGATCCTTCCTGGCGGCTGGGGGTGCCCGCAGGGCCACCGGCCCCTCATGCCCACTCGCGGAAGTTCCGGTTGGCTCCGTGGAGCCCGGGGGAGGCTGGCCCTGCGGGTGTGCGGGTGCCGTGCCGCCGCGTGGCCACCTGCTCGCGCGGATCTGGGAAGAGGCTGTGGGAGCTGAGCGGCCAGCGTGGGAATTTTAGGGAAGGGGCTCCTCTGGTCCTATTCCGACAGAGCGTGCCAGGCTGCTGGGCCGTCTGGGTGGCCGTGGAGACGGCTGGAGCAGAGCCAGAGCTCACAGGGTGGGCGGGGAGCAGACCCCAGCCCGAGGAGCGGGCGAGGCCGTGGGAGGCCCGCGCGCAGTCACCCCACCTGTGAGCGCGCGTAGAAGCCCAAGGGAGGGCGCCCGTGTGCCCTGGGGCCCCAGCACGTCCCCCCAACGAGTCCGCCACATTTTACCATCGACCGAATGGAGGCCCTCGGGGAGGGTGGTGCCCACAGTGGGCTCCTCAGTGCGGGGAGGCCAGCGGGGCTTGCACGGGGGGGACCGGAGCCCCCTTCCTCCTGTTCATGCGTCCTGAGGAGCCGGCTGCACCACCTGCAGGACAGCAATGGGGGGCTCGTGGCCTGCACGTGGCCAGGAAGATGGTCAGCCTCGGGCCAGCGCCCTCAACCATCTCCTGGCTCTGCCACTGTGAGGTGGGGGCTCAGGGTAACCGGGGGGGGGTGCAGTCGGCCCGCTGGCTTCTCCAGGCTGTGCCCCTTGAACTGGGGGTCTGGTGGCGGTTTCCGTGGCTTCGGTCCATTGATGACCCCTGGCAGATGGTGCTGAGACTGCACCCCCCACCAGAGGGCGCTCCGCAGACTCCCGCCCGCTCTCCCCAGAGGGACAGATGATTGGTCTGCGCACTGAGCACCAGACCCGCCCCACCGGCTGAGACCGGAGAGCGTGGGAGGGGGAGGGTCTTCGCTTCCTAGGGCCCTGCCTTCCGCTCCCACTGTTTACACGTGAGGGCTCTGCTGGGGACGCCCTCTGCCCAGGAGCCAGCGCCTTGGCCGTGGCCCTCCCAGGCCCTCCCCTCTGCTGCCTCCCAGCCTGGGCTCTCCAGCCGAGGGGTCCGGGCTGCAGGACCGCCCACCGGCCCAGAGCCTGCTTCCTGGTGCCCCTCACCGGCCCAGGCCCGGCTTCCAGCCGGGAGGAGTCCCTGTGGACACCCCGCCGTGGTCTCTGCCCACCACGGTCCCGCCTCCTGTGGGCAAGCACCAGCTTTGCCCTGACAGACTCGGGCCCGCTGGACACCCGAGGCAGAGCAGCCCCCTTTGCCTCCGGGGCCACCCCCTGAACCTCGCAGCCTTCGGGCGCAGCTGACGACAGAGCCGGCCGCGGTTGCTCGACCACGCGCGCGTGGGACTCGGTCTGGCGCCCTTCCGTAAAGCAGGGGCTCCTCGGTGAGGGCGCAGCGGGGCCGGTGCCCCCGCCCCTCAGACCCCCGCCCTACCGGCCCAGCCAGAACTCTCCTCTTGGGGTCCCTCTGCCCAGAACCAGGCGGGCAGGTGCCGCAGCGGCTTCTTCAGGGGAGGACGGGTGCAGGTGAAGGGGGTGAGGGCAGCGAGGGGGGAGGTCTGGTCCTGTCCGGCTCCTCCGTCCCCCTCATCTGGCCCACATCCCTGAGCTGCGTCGTCCTGGACTCAGTGGGGGTGCGGGGCCCGGGCCAGGGGCCAGGTGGCGGCTGCTCCTGCTGTCCGCTCAGAGGCTGGGTGCGGTCCCTGCTGCCGCCCGAGGGTGCTCTGGGGATGGGGACAGGCCCCTCAGGGCCCGACTAGCTGTCCAGAGGTTAGGGCCCGTCTCGGTCACACTGGCCTACCTTGTCTGTCCACACGGCATCCCCTAGGTTAGATGCGTGCCTCACGGCCCTGCGGCGCCCGGTTCCGGGGGACGCCACCGGTCCCGAGCGTCGGGGTCAGTGGGCGTTCATGCCCTCAGGAGCTGGGCCTCGTGGGCCTGGGGTGGCCTCCAGGGGTCTGTCCGGCTCAGGCTCTGGCTATGCCTGCAGGCTCGGTTGGCTGAGGGCCTGGGATGCCCTCCCAGCCCCTCCCCTCCCAGTGGGATGGGGACCAAACAACAAACGCACAGTGGCCAGCCTGCTGCCCCCGGGCCTCCAGGGCTACGCTCATTCTCCACCACGGGGGCAGGTGGCCGAGCCTGGACCCCCGCATGGCCCCAGAGAGAGAAGGGGCTTCGGGGTCACCTGCTGGGACGTCAGGTCCAGTCCAGACCCTGGTGCTCCTCCTGGGCTCTGCCGGGCACCACGGGAGAGGGGAGCCCCGGGTCCCACCGTCCCCTCCTCAAGCGTGGGGCCTCCGTGGAAAGAGCCTTCCCTGGGCAGTGGCTTCCTTGAGCAGAAGGCGGTGTGGGGGATGGAGGGGGCCGCCGCTCGGCCGTCACCCACCTCCCTCTCCTGGGGGAGCGTGTGTCTGGAGTCAGAGCCGAGTCTGCTGTCCAAGAGGTGACCACGGGCTCGCGCAGCACGGCTGCCCCCCCGAGGTGCTGGGCGACCCAGGACCGCACGGTTCCTGCTGAGGACTCTGGAGATGACGCAGCACAGGGCGCAGAGGGCAGAGCCGTGGTTTCTGGGACGGGGGCCCGGGAGGGGACCGGCCACGGGGAGGCATGGACCGCTCCGTGGCAGGCACAGGACTGCACGCTCTGCGACGCTGACCAGACGGCCCGTCACCCGACGTCGCTTCTGGCCCATCAGTCATACTTCCGTACGAGCGGGAGCTTCGGACAGTTCCCAAATCCGCCAAGGCCCCTCGCTGGTTGTTTTAACGGGTTCGAGCATTCAGGTTGGGGGGGTGCCGTGTACGAAGCTCTCCCTGCCCCCACGATCCCAAGCCAGTAGGGTTTTCCCAGGATCCAAGGGCACTGGAGCACGAGAGCAAATGTCCCGGCAGCGTGTGCCCAGGGGCACAGCCTCTCGCTCTGGGACCTGGGGCCCCGTCTGTCCGTGGGAGGGCTCCGCAGGTGCAGTCTTCTGCCTGGGCACCTGCCCAGGGCCGCCGCCGCGGGAGGTGCAGTGCCGTGAGGGAGCAGCAGGGGGAGCCGGCGGCTCGCTTCAACGTGGCCCGCTCCACGCGCTGATTTCAGCAGAAAGCCCGCCGCTTCCCAGCAGCATCTGACAAAAGTAAGCAGCTGGTCTCTATTGTTTTAAGAAAGAAAACGAAGACCACAAGCACCATTCTTAACGTGTCATGGGTTATCTGTCAAAGAATGGCAGGGGTCAGCGGCCGGGCCGCTGCGACTCGGATCAGTCCCGTGCAGGTCGGGGAAGGCCGCCGCGGGCTCCTGTCTCCCCCCACGGACTCCGGGAGGGCCTTGCCGAATCGATAAAACAAGAAAAAGAAACCGTAAATACTGGGATTAGAAAGAGATTAAATTGGCCGGGTTTAAAGACTCAGTGACAGGCAAGGCCACCGGGAGAAGCCCGGCTCCGTCTGGAGCCCGGAGCTCTGCGATCCAAGGGCTCTTGTGAGCTCCTGTGAGCTCTTGGGATCCAAGGTTAACGTCAAAACCCCCACAACGTCCAGCAGCAAACGTAGATGATCTCACTAAGAGCCCAGAACCCATGTAAATCCCCGGAGCCTACAGCACCGCACACGCCCGGCCTTCCGAGGCGATCCCTCCGTGTCACGTCGGGCGGGAGGGTCTCCGTCCATGGAGAGAGACGCCGGGCTCTCGGGAGGTTAGATCAGTCCTGAAAACGAAGGTCGGTTCTGGGCCAACAGCCTCCAGAACCTGCAGGGAGCTTCTCCCGGGACCCGGCGGCTGCTCCGCCAGCCCGCGCGAGGGCCAGAGGCCACGGGGATCCGGGAGCAGTTCCTTTTTTGTTTTTTGTTTTTGTTTTTGTTTCTTTTTGAGGGGCAGCAAAGAAAGGTTTATTAAGTGATAGTAAAGTCATAGTACAAAGCTCCCGAAGAGGGTTGACCCGAGAGCATCTCCAAGAGGCGCAAGGCGGGGAGGCGGGCTTCGTCAGTGTGGGCGGCGCGGGCCGCGTGGACTGGGGGCAGGGGCAGGGGCAGGGGCGTTTTCTTTCCCGATGGACGTGGGGGTGAAGCGGAAACCCGCTCGTGGCGGGTGAAGCTCGTCGGTGGTTCGCGGGCACCCGTGCAGCACGTGTGTCCGAGTCATTCCTGGAACGGACCGCGGGAGGCGGGGACGCTCTGCGCTGGTCAGCGCGGCGCTCGGACCCTCCAGGCTGCCCCACGGCTTGACTGCGAGCGGGGAGGAGCAGGTGCACGGGAGGGGAGGCCGGGAGCCGGCCGCGCGGTTTTCCCACGTCCCGAGGCGCCGCAGACACAAGGGGGAGCGCGTGCCAGCTCACGCCCTGTGCCAAGGGCAGAGCCGCTGGGTCCACGTGGCGAGCTTGAGGCGTCGACCCTCACCTTCGCCTCACAGACGGCAAGCTGGGGGAAATGGGCCAGCGGCCTTGCGTCATGCCCTGCGGCCAGCGGCGTCCCCAGGGCCCTGACCCGGGCTGGGCGTGTTGCAAGAAGTCCCTGCCCCTTCCCGGCCGGGACGCCCCCTCGGCGCTAACTCCTGCTCCTCCTGGGCACCCTGCAGCCAAGCCAGCTCCTCCCTGCATGGTCGCCGAGAGCTTGGGCATGTTCTCCTCTGGTCTCCTCCCGCGTCAGCTGGCTTAGTCACCGAGGCCCCGGACAGGTGGCGGCTCCTCCCAGCGGCCTGAGGCCGTCACTCGGTGGCGCAGGTGTCACGCGCTTGGCCTCTCAGGGCTTGGCGAGCTCTCCAGCTGCCGTCTGGTGTCCGGTACGGCTGCGAGGTGCTCCTGGCCTGCCCATGACACGGACAGGGCTCGGCTGCCGCTCTGCAAGGTGGCCAGTGAGCTCCAGGGCTGCCGCGCCGCCTCCTTGGCCCCCGGCCCTGAGCTCCAGCCGGCCCCCTCCCCGGGGGAGCCTGGATGCTGCCCCTTCCGCAGCCGGGCCCCCGGGTGCCTGCCCCCTGCACTGCCCCCGCAGATGCCCCTACAGCCGGCAGCGTCAACTCCCACCTTTGCTTGAAGGGCCCCAGGGGAACCTGGACACGAGCTGAGAACCCGGAGTCACCCCTGCAGTGAGGTGTGACCCCACTTAGTGCTGGCGGCTGACACCCTCCCGGGAAGAATGCCAGGCAGGGTCTCCGGCACGGGCACCCTGTGCCAGGACACGGGGGTTCACCATGGCCTCTGGTCCGTGAAAGCAGGGCCCAAACGAGATCAGACCCCACAGAGGAGGCGTCTCGGGGCCCTCTGAGACCGTTGCTGACGGTGGGCCGCGCTGCCGGCTCTACCAGCCACGGGGACCACTTCCGCCCTCCCGCCCGGGGTGGGGTGCCGGCTCGGTCTGCCCAGAACCCGCGGAAGCCTCTCGGGGGCGTGGCAGGTGCGGCCGCCGTGTGGACTCCGGGGGCCCTCGCTGCGGCTGGGTGCACCCCTCCGACGGCCGGGGTCAGGGTGGGGGCGCTCCCGTCACCTCCGCAGCCCTGCCGGGGAGCCTGTCGGGTGGCTGGCCGGGGTGAGCCCGGGGTGTGGCTGTCCACACGGACACAGGTGGGGGTGGCGTGGTGGGAGAGACCCCCAAGGGCACCGAACACAGCCTCACGCGTGACGGGTCTGCTGGGCTCTCCCGGCCGCCCCCAGGCCCGTGTGTCTGCGGTCCCAGCCCGGGCCCTGGCGCCTGGACGCGTGCTCTCTCCAGGCCGGCCGCTGCAGGGCGCCCCCAACCCGCGTGGGACTGGCGGCTGCTGAGCGCTTGCCCCCGGCGTCTGAGCCCCCGGGTCTCTGTGCCAAACCCTCGGGGCCTCGAGAACCCCAGGAGGCTCTGTGTCCTCCCGCTGAGGGACGGGTCAGCTGGGCCTAGAGCGCTGTGCTCAGCATTCAGTGTTCCCACTGCAGGGCCCACCTTTCTCAGACCGGCATCCCCCCCTTTAATGAGCGGCTCACCTTTGGTGATGTTCTCACGAGGGTCTACACCGGGGAGCCCCTCGGGGTCAGCACCCCCGCCCCACCCGAGGCTGGCGGCGGACCATCTGGTCCAGGTGCTGGGTGTCCAGCCTGGCTTGGCCCCCCCGCGTCCCGCCCTTCGACGCCTTTTGTCTTTTACTGTCGGGGTATTATTCCCCATTATTACTTTAATGTTGTTCCTCTTCATGAAATTAAAAAATTTTGATTGTAGTAAGATACACATAAAATGTACTGTCTTCACTGTCTCTAAGCCCACGGCTCAGGGACACATCCACACTGTCATGCAGCCGTCCCACCAGCTGTGTCCAGAAGTTTCTATCCTCCCAAATGGAGACTCCGTCCCCCTGAGACACCGACCCCGTCCCTCCCCCGGCCCCGGCGCCCACCGTCCGCTCTCCGTCCCCCTGAGACGCCGACCCCGTCCCTCCCCCGGCCCTGGCGCCCACCGTCCACTCTCTGTCCCTGTGGCTCTGAGACTCCAGGGACCCCATCTGGGTGGAATCCTGCAGTATTTGTCCCTTGGTGTCTGGCCCATCTCACTCAGTGTCACACCCCCCAGGTCCATCCAGCTGTGACAAGTGTCAGCGTGTCCCTCCGTGTTCAGGCCGAGGGACAGTCCTGTGTGTGGATGGACCACGTGTATCCATGTGTCCGTCGACAGACATTGGGCTGCTCCCAACCGTGCTGTGGACATGGGGGTGCAAGGGCTTATTGGAGGCCCTTTTCAGTTGTTTGGGGGATCCCAGGGTCCCAGGGAGGAAGGAGGGACAAGCCCAGGCCCTGAGACCCACCTCGGTGTGTCCCCTGGGGCAGAGCCCTGGCCGGGCCCTCGCTGAGCCGGGCTAGGCAGCCGGGGAGGAGGAGCCTCTGACCCGGCCGCCTGGGGTGCACGCAGGGGGTGGGAGGAGCAAATGCCGGGGGGTCTGGCCCGTGGCCCTGCCGGGTTATCACATTGGGACAGTGACGCGGGTCTCTCCCCTCGGCCCACGGGCCCCGCAGCCGACTGCCGACCTCCACAGGGAGCCTGGTGAGGGATGAGGCGGGAGAAGCAGGGGGTCCTCACCAGCCTGAGTCCCGGGGGCCCCCTGCAGCCCCTCCCTGCTCAGCTGCCCCCCCCACAGCCCCGGACTCTGTCTGTCTGCCTCTCCTTGTCCGTGTGTCCGTCCCTCACACCACTCCCCAGGTTGGTGCTGAGTGCGTCCTTCGATGGGGCTTCATCAAAACCCCATAAATCTCACAACTAAAGAGGGCGGCCTGGCCAGCCCTGTGTGCAAACAGGAAGCATCCGTGTGGCCGTGACCCACTGTTCAGGAGGGTGGGGACCAGGTCCCGGGGATGGGGATGGACGGTCCCCCAGCGAGTCCCAGCTCTGGGACGGTCCTTCCCGGCTGCACCAACACATCCTCACCCAGCTTCCCTTCCGGGGGTGAGGGGACAGTGGCCCAGCCTGGCTGGGGTCGAGCTGCTCTCTGAAACAGGGCGGGGGTTCCGGGGACCCCTGCAGCCTCACCCCTGCCGCCTGGCACAGGCCCGGCCCACAGGGTGAGTCACCACGAGGAGGGAGAGCAGGCCATGGGAGGGGACGGGCCCAGGACCCAGAGGCAGCGGTGGTGGTGCCACTCAGGGCGACACACGGGGGGCCCAGGGGGCCGTGCGGCTCAGGGCTGAGACCCGCCAGGCTGCACTGGCTCCGTCCCGGCTCTGGCTCGGTTTGGGCTGGGGGCCCTGCAGACCCGGGTCCTGCCCGGGCTGCTGGGGACGTTGGCTGCCCGTTCCGGTCGTGGCTGCCCCGTGGGTCACAGTGGGGTCAGGGTCCCCACTGCCAGGTGAGGGTCGGGCCCACGGAAACCACGCTCCCCAGTGTTCCCACCGGGTCCCGGGACGGTGCGTGGAGGCCGCCTGCTCGCTGCGGAACCTGGCTCTGGACGGCGGGCGGGCTTCTGGCCACCGGGCCCGACCTGCCAGCGGAGGCACGAGCCCGGGCCTCGGGGCTGGCCCCTGGGCATCACTGGGGGAGGTCCCTCAGAACGGGGCGTCTGGTGGCCCTCGACCGGCTGCTGCCTCCCAGCGCCCCCAGCCCCCCGTGGCCCCGGCCTGCGTGCTGGCTGCCGAGACATCGGCCGGCCTCCGACGGCCCAGGGTCTGGTCCTGGCTGAGTCACGCTGCCCTCCTCCCACAGGGGCCTGGCAGGTCCCCGGAGGCGCGGATGAGCCAGGCCTTTGTTTTCCCAGGGAGGGGGAGCAGAGAGCACAGTTTCCTTGTCTCTTGACAGACCGACTTTCGCTGTCCTGGTGCCAAGTACACGGCTCCCAGGCCCGTGAACCCCGTGGGGCCGCAGCCCGTGACTCAGGCTCCCCCGGGAACCCGGAACCGCTGCGCCCTGGGCCCGCGGAGATCCTGGATTAGCCCGGAGGCCGGCGCCCTCGCCCTTGTCCTGGGCTGTCATCGAACGCCCGCTAATCCACCAGAGCCGACACCAAAGGCCGGGGGTGGGGCCGGGCCCCCCGCGGCAGGTCCCCGCTGCCAAGGGCTCCTGCTCGGGCGGCTCCTCCGGGGGCCCCGGTGCGGCACCGGCTGCAGGCGGAACGAGTGCCGCCCGCGATCCGCGGAGCCCCCCACCCCAGGCCCCTCGGTCGGCAGCCCCACGGCCCTGCCCTGCCCTTGGCCGGCGGCCGGTGCGAGTTGCGTGCAGAGCAGGGGGTCCTTCCCTGCCCTGTCCCTGTCCCTTGGCCAGTGGCGCTGGGGCGGCCGGGCCACCCCTTTCTCCGCCCCCCCCAATGGTGGCAAAAACCACTGAACATAAATTTACAGCTGGATGGTTTGTACGCGTGGATCTCAGCAGCGCTGAGTTCCCTCAGAACGCCCCAGAGGGAGGCCGGTGCGGTGTGACGGGCTGGTTCCCGGGCCGAGCAGGTGCCCGCGGTCGGGGAGGTGGCCCGGAGGACAGGGCTGGTCCCACGGCCGCAGGCCTGCAGCCCCACGGGGTGAAGGCCTTCAGAACCGCTGCGTCCAGCCCAGCTCGGGCCCAGCAAGTGGGGCCTGGAACGTGGCCTCGAGCCTCCCGAGGACTCACCGGGGTCAGGGTCCCCACTGCCCAGCACTGACCCGCATCTGCCCCTTCACACACCTGCGCCTGTGAGCGGGCTGTCCCCCAAGTCCCGCGAGCTCCAGAGGAAGGGGACCCACTGACGTCGTGGACTAAATGCAGGGGAGGGAATGATGGCGTTCAGGGGGCCAGGAGAGAGGAGCGATCCAACGAGGGGCCCGCGGCCTCCACAGTCCCCAGCCGGCCAGAGAGGCTGGGGTCTGCCGGCCGGGGCGACACAGGCCCCTCCCGCGTAGCCGCAGGGGATAGGGGCAGGCTGTGCTGGCTGGCGGCGGGGGCGCGACATTCCTGCCCCTGTCCACTTGGGGGACGCCGCGGCCCACCACACCCCCTCAAGTCGGCTCGGGTGGCACTGTCCCCGGGGGGCGACAGCATGGGAGGGACCCCACTCGGTGCCAGGGGCCCAGCACCCTTGGGGCTGGCAAGGCCAGCAGGCCGTGTCCGCAGCTGAGCCGGGTTCCAGTGGCGGCAGCCTCGGTGGGCGGGCACCGCTGAGCCCAGGCCTCGTGGGTGCACCGGCTCTCCTGGGGGGGACGCTGGGGGCGCCCCGAGACGGCCGGGGGAGAAGCGTGGAGGTCCGCCCTGAGCTGGGCGCTGAGCTGGGTCTGACTCGCCGGAGGACGCCCTCCCTGGAAGGGCCCGACTCCACGGAGGGCGACAACCAGACGTGCGGTGTGGATGGTGTCGCGCCAGGGGCCTGACCCGCCCGGTCAGCCGCCCCCCCCCCCCCACGCCAGCCCCAGTACGGGCACAGCACCCAGGGGCGAAGCCGGCGGCCACTGTGCAGTGTTTGCTCTTTGGCACCTTCTGCCTCGGCAAACAGAATGGGGCTTGTTTGGCCCCGATTCCTGTTGCTTTTGTGGCGTAAATCCCTGATGGGCAGCGGCAGGCCTCCCTCTGGAGACACGGCGGCCAGCAGCCCACCGTCCCATCTGCGGGCGGCGAGCAGGGCCGGGCGGGCTGTGCGGAGCACCCGCTGTGGGGCGAGGGCGTCTCTGGGCAGAGGCAGCCGCCGAGCTGCGAGCAGCCGTCCCGGGGGCCCCAGTGCTTGGGGACCTCGGAGCAGGGACGAGGGGCTGGGGCCTTGGGCCCCTCGGGGAGCCGCTGTAGGGGAGCGGGCGTCTCTGGGGGGGCCGGTCCTGCCACAGAGCCAGGTCTTCCAGGGGCTGGGGGTGGGGACGGGGCCCCGCTGGCGCCCCACAGAGCCCCCGTGCCAGTCGCTGCTCGTTGCCCTCCTGTCCGTGCGCAAGCGGCTTGCAGGGGGCAGTCGTGCCGGCCCCCCCCCCCGCGGTGGTGTCCCCAGGACCCGCCCCCCTTCAGCTCCCAGGCTTGGAGCCACCACCCGGCTGCACCCCGCGGGGGAGGGAGTGGTTCCCGCGCTCCCCACGCCCTCCACCCTGGCAGGAAGCTCGGTGGCAGGGATCTCATTTCCTCCGTCCAGGGGCCCCGTGCCCGGTCCTGGGGAGCGGCTCGGGCTCAGGCGGCACGTGCCCCCGTACTCTCAACGCCCAGCCAGAGCACTGCGGCCCAGGGTCACCCCGCCAACACCCCTGCCCCCTGCCTACGGCTGCCTGGTGGAAAGGGCTCACGGGACTTGGTCCTGGTCTGCAAGCCCGGGGTACGCAGACAGCGTCCAACCATCCAGGAGGGGGCTTGGGGGTCCTGACATTTTCCGACCACATACGGGCATCCCCCCCAGGCCTGGGGCCCGGCCACGGCCGAGGCTGGAGGTCCTTCCTGGCCCGGCTGTCCAGCAGGTGGGCATGGCTCCAAGGTGACCCCTGCGGGGGGTGGGGGAGGGGGACCCTGCTGCACAACTGCGCCGGGGCGCTAGAGCAGGCCCCTCCGAGTCCCTGTGTGGGGACCGCTCGGTCCCGGTGTGGGGCTCCTCTCGGGCGTGGCCTGGATGACCTGGCAGATAAGCAGATTAGGGCTGTGTGTGCCCGGGGGTGTGAACTCGCCCTTATCAGGCCCAGGATGTTGTCTGAGGTGGAGCCGGCAGGCCCAGGTGAGGCGGGCGTTCCCAGGCCACCAACGGGCAGCACGGCTCACGCCCACCCCCCAGCCGGCGGAGGGCTGGGGGCCAGGGTGGGTGCAGACCCTCAGATGCTGGGGCTCCCGGCCGAGGCCGCCCCAGGACACCCAGCAGCCCCTTCCTTCTCCCACTTCTTCACTCCCCGACCTGTCCCTTCTGAATCTTCGCACCCGGGAGCCTGCCCACTTCCAGCCCCACACCTGCCTGTAAGTTGTACCCTGCGTCCGAGCCTAGGCAGGACACCCCGACGTGAGACCCGCTGCACCCCTGCGGGCGGTGAAGCCTTGCAGTCTATTCTCAACCTCCTGTCCCCCTTTGCTGTGTCTGCACATAGCGGGTAGGCTCCTGAGGTCAAGCTCCCAGACTGGGCCCTCGGGCTGAGCCCCAGAAATGCCCACGCCTCCTGGGAACTTGCTCCGGCCTGTCACTCTGGGAGAGTGGGCCTGGGGCCCCGGGGCTGGCCCAGAGCCAGGGTGAGGTCACCAGCAGGGGAGAGGAAAGCAAACAGCCCTTTGTCTGCAGCCTGGGCTTCTGCTTGAGGGTCTGGGGGGACAAAAGCCGGGTGGCTGAGGAGCCTGGAGTCTAGACAGGTCCCACCACAGGCAGTGGGGGAGGGACCTGGACAGAGACACAGAAGCTGTTGGAGCAAGCTCCCAGTGAGGAACTGGGAACCCACTGAGGGGCCAAAGGAGGGTTAGCCAAGCCGTGGTCCTGGGCTCAGACTGGGGGTCTACGCCACCACCCTCCTCCCACCGTGAGGCTCCAGAAGACCCACCTGGACGGGGCCAGGTCTCAGGGACTGCCCTGCGGCCTCCCTCCTAAGGTCACGTGCGACCCATGCTTCCCTACCCTTGTCACCCCCACCTAGAGCCACGGCCCGGTGTCGGCCTGTTCCCCTGCCCTTAACAGCATCAGACCCCCTCCAGTGGCGTCCCATCTGCAGGGCTTGAGCGAAGAGGCTGGGACTGTTGGGGAGATGTGGTCACGTCCGATGTTGTCACCGACTGATAACCTACCTGACTCGTGAGTCTGGGAAGGAGTCGAACCCACGGCCCTTATGAAGAGGAAAGTACCGGAGGTCAGGAGAAGCCACCTCAAAGCGAGCAAGCAAGGAACGAGTCAAACCACCTGAAGTGGAAAGATTCATTAGCTATTATAACGAACACTTCCCTTGAGCGGCGGGGGGGGGGGGGGGGGGGGGGG
>LNAC01001783.1:24666-39930 GCA_002007465.1 Ailurus styani
CAGGTGCCTGGGTGGCTCAGTGGGTTAAAGCCTCTGCCTTCGGCTCAGGTCATGATCTCAGGGTCCTGGGATCGAGGCCCGCATCGGGCTCTCTGCTCAGTGGGGAGCCTGCTTCCTCCTCTCTCTGCCTGCCTCTCTGCCTACTTGTGATCTCTCTCTGTGTCAAATAAATAAATAAAATCTTAAAAAAAAAAGAAACATGGACTCAGTGAAGCAAAGTGAAAGGTGGATGAGAAAGGTAAGAGGCTGAGATGTGAGAGGAGAGCAGGAGGCAGGGGTGCGAGGGAGATGGACCACGCAGGCAGAGCACGTCTCTCCGCTAACGCCAGTCAGGAGCAGGGTGACAGTGCACAGCATCAGGAAGGGATGTGAGGATGTCAGACGTTCTCTAGAGTAAAGGAGGAAAGGACAACGAGGAGCATCGGTGTGAGCGGACCGTGTTTTTGGACTAGATCACATCAGACCAGCATGCCTGCCACTAAGCATGATAAACTCGGGACCAATGATAAAAGTTTTAAGTATGGGGAGTAATCCCAAGCAGATGGCAACCAGACGGGTACTGCCCTTGAGAAAGAGAAGCCAAAGAGGCGTGGTCCACATTTTGCTGGCTTCCCCCAGAAGAACCGCCCCAGGTTGCAGGCACTCTGGGCCGAGCTCAAGGAAAATGTAGCCTGCTCCCGGGGCTCAGGAGTCTGAGGTCCAAGCTCAAGGTTGCTGAGAGACTGGAAGTTAGGAAGGAAGATATGGAAACAAGGCAGCCACGAGTTATTGGCTGAGTCCTGAGACATCACACACAGTGGGGGGCAAGTCTAGCAGCGCAGTGGAAAGAAACACTGGAAGGCTGAAGCAGGTGAGAGTTTGGAGCTCAAGTCGGCCACCGTAGAGACACCTGGTAAACGGCTTGCACTCTCCGGTAAAACCCCAGAAGCACTGCGTCTGGGGTAAGGACAAGAGAGGTGCCTTGGAGTAACTGAAACCCGACACACAGCTGAAAGACGTCCAGATAACAAAGCCTAAAGCATCTTCTGCAAGATCATCAATCCACCAATAATCCACCTCCTGCTAGCACCAAACAGAACACTCGTGTGCCGAAGACGACAGAATCGAAAGTCTCTGCCGTGGATCATGCACAAGGTCCAGCGTCACACAGCTGAGAGTGTGACCGACAACCGAGGGGAGGGGGACCCCCACAGAGATCATGTTTTGGAATTAGAACATAAACTTTTTAAAGTAGTCATTGGGAAGGTGCTAAGTAACTTCAGGGGAAAACGGAATTAATGGAAGGAAAAGAGGTGAGGAAGGTCAGGAGAGATACAGAAACTCTGCAAAGTGACCAAACAGAAACCCTAAAACTGAGAAAAAAACCCCTCAAGTAAAATAGTCATTCAGTGGCTACGAGCAAGTAATCATTGACAGAGATGGGGTGGTGCAGAGGGAAGGATCAGAGAGCTTGGAGGAGGCGTGTAGAAATGATGTACACTGAGGGACGAAGAGGAAGTGGTTGTTCTAAAAACCCTCAGTGACCCGAGACAATGTCAGAAATTAAGTTGTTCGAAGACAAGACAGGAAAAAGGGGTAGAAAACGTATTTGGAGGGAAAAAATGGCCAAACGTTTTCTAATTTGACTAAAAATTAAGGATCTTAGTTCCAAGGGACAGACCCCAAGAAGAGTAAAGAGTGTACAAGTTCATGTGGACCGCTCCTGGAGACCTTGAGACCACCACCAGGCTATAAAACAAGGCTCAGTAAGCTTCTAAAGACTGAAGTCATTAAAGTATGTCTTCGCTCTAAACTAGAAATTAACTGAAAACCAGCAACAATAAGACAGCAAGAAATTGTTTGAAAATCAAACAGCATAGTGAGTTCTAGATCACCTGTAGATCAAAGATGTCACAATAGGCCTAACAGAGACGGTAATATGTGGGTAAACATGAATGAAAAAAAAAGTGATTTTCTTACTTTCTTTAAAGGACTATTAGATCTTTAAGTTAAACAATTAATTTTAAGAGTTTATGACACATGTAGTAGTTAAACATATAACACTAATAACATGGAGGATGGAGGGTAAATGAAATCAGCCTTTTTTTTTTAAGATTTTTGTTTATTTGGCAGAGAGAGAGAGAGAGAGCGAGCACAAGCAGAGGGGCAGAGGGAGGGGGAGAAGCAGACTCCCCGCCGAGCAGGGAGCCCCACACGGGGCTTCATCCCAGGACCCCAGGACCACGACCTGAGCTGGAGGCTGACACGTCACCGGCTGGCCCCCCACGTGCCCCCTGAAGGCATTTATCTGCCAGCCCAGCAGCTGCCTGACCGCACGGGCAGAGTGAAGGCAGAGGGGCCGGCCCTCCCCGCTGCCAGGCTGTCGGGGGGCGTCCCAAGCGCCGGCTGGGGCTCCGATGCCGCCCTGCCCCTCTGGCCAGGGGCGCCTCGGTGGAGGGAAGACGAGGTGTCCTCCCAGGAAGGAGCAGAGAGCGGCTCCCCAAGAGAGGTCCCCGAAAAGCGGCGACCTATGTGAAGGGGCACAGACGAACCCGACCCGAAGGGAGAAACGCACCAATGACAATTCTGGGCGGAGACGCCGCCCCTCCCCCAGCGGATGGAGCGGCCGGTGGGACGATTAACAAGGACGCGGAGGAACCGAACCCCGTGGAGCAGCAGGACCCGCCTGGCCTTGGCCCAGCGCGCCCCGACAGCAGCAGGGCACACACGCCTTCTGGGCGCCCCCGGGGCGGGGGCCGTGAGGGGCCACCTCCTGGTCACGGAGCAAACCTGCGCATGCGGGCGCGACTGAAACCAGCGGGCGGGGCTCGCTCTCTGATGCCGCCGTCGGAGCCGGTGACGGACAGTGGCCCAGAAACACGCGTCGCAGCGACGCACGGGCCAGGGAGGGGGCGTCGGCGGGAGCACGAGGGCGCCGAGCCGCCTGACAGAGAAACGCACCGTGTCAGAGACTGGGGGCCAGAGCGCAGCAGGCGTGGGGGGCTCGTCTCGCGGGGGGAGTCGGGGTCCCTGACCTCAAGACCCACTAAGCTGCAGGGATTGAACTGCGGTGTGGGGAGAGGCAGAAGCGACAGCCGGGGACGGAGCCGTCCGGCGCACCCGATTACTGGCAAATGTGCCAAAGCAGTTGGACGGAGGAAGGACCATCCTCTCAGCCATCACCAGGCAACTGGACGTAGCCTTAAGTGTAAAACACAAAATGGTGCGACTCGAAGGAAAAATAGGAGAAAGTCTTTCGGGTCCAGGGAGAGGCCAAGCGTTTGGCGGTCTGACCGTGAGAAGGAAAACACGGGCACCCAGACGGCGTCCACGTGAGAAGCCGTCGCTCCACGGAAGACCCGACGCGGATGAAAAGGCGGGGGGCAGCCGGCGAGGACCCGATAGCGAACCACGCAGTCAGCGGAGGGTTCGTATCTGGGGTTTGCAACCGACTCTCGCAACTCAACGCCGAAGATCGAACCAGCCAATCGCCACCGGGCGGGAGGGACGACGCGTCTTCACTGAGAAGGTCCCGGGAGGCCGACGGGCCCGAGGACAGATGCTGGACACCGCCGGCCGGGGCCTCGCACACTAACCCCCAGCAGCGTGTCGGGACCTCAGTATAAAAGCTAAAATTATAACCCCCCGGAAGAAAACCCGAGAACGTCTTGGCAGCCCCGGGAAAGGCAACGTCTCCCAGCGGCATCAGCAGCAGCAGGACCTGCGAGAAGAGGACTTGGAACACGGAGGCTCCTCGCAGCAGATGCCCCGCTCTGGGCGGAGCCGGTGGCGAGGACAAGGGGACCAGCCGCCGATGCGGGGGGAGTTGACCGTCACAAATCCGGCGAAGGCTTGGATTCAAATCACAGCAGTAAAAAGCCGACAGCTCGGTTAGAACTTGGCGCCCGTTTGGATGGGCCGGTCAACAGAGAAGAGGACCGAGTCCGAGGGGCGCGGGGGTCTGTGCTCAGCTCTTCCCGGCTCCTGGCAGCACCTGCGGTCCCTGGCTCGTGGCCCGCTCCCCGTGGGCCCCGCCGCTGCGGCACCTTCTCGCCCTGACGCTGCGCCCACCACCCTCTTCCTGCTGCTTCCTGCCCCCCGCCTTCAGCCTCCCTTTTGTAAAGACTCTGGACCTTGTTTCTTCGGGCCCCGAGGTCATCCGGGGCACCCCTACTGCCGTCCCGAGATCCTGAGTTTAATCACTCCGACCAAGTGCTTTCACGGCGTCAGGCGACACCCACAGGCGGCGTGGACGGGGCCTGGCTGTCTGGGCCATGACCCAGCCCGACACACGAGCGGGTTCTCCAGGGCCGTCGTTCTGTACCAAACTGCTGGAAACTAGCGTCAGGAAGCCTTCCAGCGTGGGGCGCCTGGGTGGTTCCATCGCTGAAGTGCCCACCGCTTGCTGTCGGCTCAGGTCACGACCCCGGGGTCTGGGATCGAGCCCCCCGTCGGCTCCCCGCTCCCCGGGGAATCTGACCCTCCCCCTGCTCTCTCTCTCTCAAGTGAAAAAATAAATCTTATGAAATAAAGCCCTTCAAATTCTTAGGAATAAACTGAAGCAGGAAAGCCACAGGGCACCGCCGACAGTGACGCGCAAGGCGTACATCTGCTGAAGAGACCGCAGGCCGGACGCTGGTGAGACGCCGCCCCGAGCCCGGCTGCTCTCCAGGCCCCCACAAGCCCCGTCTACGCCGCCTGGGGCGCAGCCACGGCGCTGCCGGGAGCCACGTTCCCCAGACGTGGCCCGTCACGGCCCGGGGGCATCGCCACACGGTCGAGCCGCGGGCGGGTGCGGCACAGAGGGCCTCAGGGTGCAGGCCTGGGGGGCGGTCCGCTGTCCCCAGGGCTCCTGAGAGCTCCCTCCTCGCCCTCCCAGCCGGGGGCCCGGGTCTGTCGGGAGCGTGTCAGGGTCCCCAGCCCCTCTCCGGGGACGCCACCGCCGTGCTTCAGCTCTCTGGCTGGGGAACGTGTTTTGGGAGGAAGGGGGACCCGGCCGCAGCCCCGCCGTCCTCGTGGTGATTTCCTCTGGCATCTCGCCGTCACCTCTTCACAAATCCGGGTCGTCCGGGCCGCGAGCATCCCTCTCCCACGGTCACTGCCTGGCGGCCTGCGCCCCTGGCTCCTGCATCCCTGGTCCCTCCAGAGGGACACGGTGTCGTCCCCGCCCCTAGGGGCCCGGCCGAGGGAGGTGGGTACCGCCGTGCAGACACGGTGCGGGGCGGGGGCCGGGGCGCGGCGGCCCCAGCGTGTGTGTGCAGAGCACCTGCGCTGTTCACCCGCACGGAACCGCTCAGATTCCGCTGTGACCGAGCGCCCGCACGCCCGCTGCTTTGCTAAGCGGGGGCCCCAGGCAGGGTGGTTCCCCAGGATGTCCTGTCCCGCCTCGGGCAGGTCCCGGCGCCCAGTGGGGAGACGGCGCGGTGGATCAGGGTGCTCGGTGGGGCTGGTGGCCCCTGGGGGGCAGAGCCGGGGTAGTGTGTGAGCCTCCCCCGACCCCTGGAACACAAACGTGCTCACCTTCAGCGAACGGCGCCAGTGGACAGTCGTGGCCTCCCCCCCTGTCACAGACCCTGGGGCTACGGGACAGGGGTGGGGGCTCTGTGGATGGGGTGGTGCTGGGGAAACGGGGCAGGGGTGGGGCGGGGGGAGCCGGTCCTTCAGCCAGACCGTGAACCCTGGGGGCCGGGCCCAGCACCAGCCCAGCTCTCCGGAGGAATTCTGTTTGTGCAGTGATTCAGATAAACAAATACACGCACGGAGGTTCCAATCAGTGCAGCCCCGCCGTAAAACCAAATTTACTCTCCGCGCCCTTTCTCTCTGGCAGGAGCGCAAGCCCCTGACCCCCAGCCCAAGGGGCAAGGGAGGTCTCAGCCCCTCAGGGCCAGGAGGCTGACCCCCGCCGCGGGCATTGCGGGATGGCTCTCCCCGGGCCCCGGGGCCAAGCAGGGAGGAATCGGCTGTGTGTGAGCTTCTCACGAAGGAAGGGAGGGAAGGAAGCTCTGGGCCGGGGGCACCCGGGCCACACCCGCCCTTTCTGCCAACAGCCCCGGAGATAATCCGGGCGCTATCAGTGGCCCCAGAGCCCCGGCCCACTGCCCACTTCCTCCTCGGGGTTGCGAGGGACGCCACCTGTCCCGGTTGAGAAATCACCCCCTGTCACCGGGACTCGCGGTCAGCCTCCGCAGATGCCCGTTTCCCCATCCGTGACGCCAGCAAGCTCGTGGCTGCGCAGGGCGGGGGCTGCCAGGGCCCCACCCGCGACCCTCGGGGAGTCCTGGGCTCAGGTCCTGGGCCGCAGGAATGTAGGCGCTGCCGGGAGAGGAAGGCGCGGCCCGTTAACCCCCCCGCGGCGCGGGACAGCGTATGTGGGGGCCACGAGCCCCCCTCACTGAATGTGCGGGAAATCCAAGAGGTGACACAGGCCGGGGCCCCAGAGCCCGGACCTCCTCTTCAGCCTGCCCTGCGGGGAGACCGGCTCACACCGCACCCGTGGGGCCCTTGTTCCCCGTGGGGCCCTGCCCAGGCCGGATCCCGGCTGGTGGGCTTCGTCCTCACCGGGGTCAGCCTTGTCCAGCCACTGTAACAAAGCCACCATCTGATGGCCGCTTCTTGTCCCAAATCTGCATGGCCCAGTGATAGCAGTGGCAGCCAGAGCCCCGCGTGGGGACATGGTCAGGGCCCGCGTGCCCCTCCTCCCGTCTGCACGGCAAGGCCGGGTAGACCCCGTGAGGGCCGGACCCCATCCCGTCTCTCTGCACCCAAGCAAGCCCATCACTTTATCCGACCTGGGGCTGGGGGGCTGGCTGTGGCCGTGTGGCCCTTGGGGACCCCAGGGGAGCAAAGTCTTCTGGGGCCCCTGCCCTGGGCCAGGCCTGTCCCCGCGTGTGTCCCCTGCTCCCTGTGCACGGCACCCGTGCTGTGGCTTCTTCCTC
Organism: Ailurus styani; assembly: GCA_002007465.1. Classification (NCBI taxonomy): domain Eukaryota; kingdom Metazoa; phylum Chordata; class Mammalia; order Carnivora; family Ailuridae; genus Ailurus; species Ailurus styani. The sequence continues at coordinate 31,581 of LNAC01001783.1, forward strand.
GTGTGACCCGCTCCCTGCAAAGATTCCCACGGCCCCGGTCCACAGAGGAGGGGACAGAGGCCGAGCGAGGCCCCAGCGAGCCCCAGCCTTGTCCCTCCCCCGCACCGCCCTGCCCTGAGCAGGAAGCCCCCTGAGAAGGGGCAGGGGGCAGAGTCACTGCGGGCTGCTCCGGGGGACCCCCACCCCTCACCCTTCTAGAGCCCCCTCTGTAGACTTGGCCTTGGCTCTGCTCATGGCCACTGAGTGGACAGTGTTGGGGATAGGCTGGCTGAGTACCAGACGCTAAGAAGGGCAGATGCTTGCCCTCGGCCCGCCCCAGGGCACAAGGTCACAGGGCAGCAGGGCCCCAATGTTCGAGGCCGGGTGGCCAGGCCCACACCTGTCCTGACTCCAGCGGCCTCCCCAGGGGTCCCTCAAGAACCCCAAAAGCTGAGACGTGCGCAGATGCCAGGTCTGGGGCCTCCCAGGGTGTCCTGCCTGTGTTGGGTTTTCAGAGGACAGGGAAGTGCCCGGTAGCCGGGGATCCATGGTTCAGGTCGGGCCCCAGGAGGAAGCCCGGGTCTGCCAGGCGGTGTCGGACCCCGGCAGTGGTCACGGATGCTTTCAGCAGCCCCGGGCAGCGCCCTATAGGAGATGCTGGGCGGATGAGCCTGCGAAGGGAGGTCAATGCCGGGCAGGGACCTCCTGTGGCCTGGAGGCGCCGGGGCAGTCGGCTCTGGGTGGCCAGCAGTGCCCGCGGCTGCCCGGGTGGCCCTGCTTGCGCAGCACGTGTGTCCCCCAGGAGCCCGCTGCAGACTCTGAGGTGCGAGGGGACCGACTCTGGCTTGAGTCCAGTGCCAGCAGCATGGACACTACAGGACCTGCGCCTCCCTGCCCGTGGGGGGGCGTCTGCCCCTCACGCTCCCCTCAGCCAGGGTCCCGGCCCCCACCCAACAACCCTCGGGGCCTCACCTCCCACCGTTCACTGTCCTGCCCACCAAAGCCTCATAGCGCTTTGGAGCCAGACCTGTCACCTGCCTGTCCCCGGGGACCCTGCTGCCCTCTCAGCCGCGGGTGACCTGGTGTCCAGCTCCAAGGCCGGGCAGAGGAGCCTGTGGGTGGGCAGCAGCAGCCTCAGCTGGGGGCCACGCTCACTCACCCCCATCAGGCTTCTGTTCCTGCTCCCCCACCGTCCTCCATGATCCTCCATGATCCCCCATGATCCTCCATGATCCCATGATCCCCCCATGATCCCTCATGATCCCTCATGATCCTCCCATGATCCCCCATGATCCCATGATCCCCCATGATCCCATGATCCCCCATGATCCCCCACACTCCCCCACAATCCTACAGATCCTACATGATCGCGCACAATCCCCTACGATCCCCCACGATCCCCCATGATCCCCACATGATCCCCACATGATCCCATGATCCCCCATGATCCCCCACACTCCCCCACAATCCTATAGATCCTACATGATTGCGCACAATCCCCTACGATCCCCCACGATCCCCCATGATCCCCCCATGATCCCACACGATCCCCCATAATCCCCCGTGATCCCCAAGATCCCCCACAATCCCCCACACCCCCCATGATCCAACATGATCCTCCAGGATCCCCCCAAATCCGCCACGCTCCCCCAAACTCCCACCACGGCCCCCGGACGCACGCAGGGCTCTCTCACAGGCACCAGGCCAAGTCGGAAGGACACGACTTGGAGACCGGAAACCAGGTGACCACAAGGCGCTTGGGACAGGACCCCCGTGCAGGAAAGAGAATGGCCCAGCCCAGGCGCTCCCACTGTCTTTGCCGCCACCCTCCCCAGTGGGGACCTCCGGGTCGGGCCCACTCGCAGTCAGTGGAGCTGCCGGTCTGTGGGGTGTGTGGCCGCCTCGTGGGGGAGAGCTCAGCGCCGGTACGCAGCACCCCAAAGGACCCAAGGCCCACACACCCGCGGTCTGGGCCAGGGGTCCGCTGTGCTATAGGGCCGTCTCAGCCCACCTGGTCGATGGTTCTGGGGCAAGCCCGTCGGCCGCTCCCTGGCCGGGTGGGCACGGCCACTTCCACCCCTCCTGGCCATGAGGCCACGTGTGCCTCAAGCAGCCCACTGCCTGCCTGGAGCCGGGAACCGGCACCAGGAGCCCAGCAGGGGCCGGAGGCGGTGCCAAGCTGGGGCTTGTACTGTGGCCGGGTTCTGCCGCCGGGGCTGCTGCCCCCCGAGCCCCTCCAGAGAGGGCGAGTTCCTGGCACGCCCAGGGAAGCGGCAGGGGTGACGGCCCCGGCGGGAGGGCCCTCCAGACCTGGACCCCACCTGGCAACTACGCCCATCTCTGCCGGCCCCGGCTGCTGGCCAGCCCCACGCCAGTGCCCGTGTTTACCTGGGCGAGGGGAACGGCAGGCCCTGCCCCGCCCGCCCACGTGAAGCCACTGGGGCCGGAGCCAGCTCCCGGGGCTACAAAAGGCCCCTGCCCACCCAGGTCCTTCCTCAGATGCTGCGCCCGGGGACTTCAGCCCTCCCTCCCGGGATGGGTGTTGGCGGCAGGACCCTGGCCCCACTCTGGGCCCTGGCGCTCACCCTGGCCTGCGCCCAGCACGCAGGTTAGACTCCCACTGAGCAGCTTTCCGGGTGGGCCCCGACGTGGCAGCCCTGGGGTCCCCCCATCCGGGGGCGCTCTGGGGCCGGGAGGGCGGCGGGCAGCTCCGAGGCCCTGGCCTGGCCCCAGGGAAGCTGGGTGGGTCTGCGAGTGGCTCTGGACTGGCCCCGGGCCCTGGCCCTCCGCGTCTTGGTGCCAGCCTGTGGCTTCGGGAGCTCCCGGGGGCTGCAGGGGCCCGCGTGGGCGCGGGGCCTCTGAGATGGGGCTGCTCCCCGGAGGCGGGGGAGCAGGAACCCAGCATCTGCGAGCCCCCCGCCTGCCTTCCTGGCCAGCGGGCACGTCCGCGAGCCCCCCGCCTGCCTTCCCGGCCAGCGGGCACGTCCATCCGTGTGTGTTTTCCTGCTGCCTCTGCCCCCTGCCAGGCCTTCTCGGAGCTGGTCCTTGGGGCCCTGGGGCCCCTCACCACACACCCCCACTTCACCCACTCATTTTCCCCATCTGGGTCTTGAGAGGGGTCTCCGGGGGGCCTCAGCCTTAGGGGGCAGGTGTGATCGCGAGGTCCACACCGTGAGGGTGCTGGGGAGAGGCTCGCGGACCCTCTGGGGCCCCTCCCACCCAGGTCTGCGCCTCGCGGCCTCTGCTTCTCAGGGGACAGCTGGGCCCTGCACAGGTGTCGGGGACCGCGTGCTCCCCAAGGAGCTGCCCGGGGCACAGGGGGCAACATTCCTGAGGCCCTCAGCTTTCCTCACCATGGCGCCCTGCGCGCCCGCACCCGACTGTCCCGGCCTCCCGCCGCCAAGCGAGGGGCCTGCCCTCGCTGGGCGCTCCCGGGGCACCTGCGTCAGGGATGAGCGTGGACTGTCCCCTGCGAGGTCAGGAGCTGGGCCAGACAGCCCTACCCCGCTCGACTCCGCGCCCCCAGTCTGTCCCCCGTCCTCGCCCGGGCCCCGGCTGTCTCCTGCCATGCTCGGCCGACCCACAGCTTCGACCGTCCGGTCCCTCCACAGGCCGCCGAGTGTGGCCTTCTGTCCCCATGTGCCGAGCAGGGAGATACTCGGTGTGAATGAAGAAATAGTGAATGAAGGGAGGGCCGGGGGCGATGCCCCATCAGGGCCCGGGGACCCCTGAGGGCTCGTGGGGCCAAGCTGCGGGGAAGCTCAGAGAGGCCCGTGAGCCTGATGTGGCCATCATGGATGGAGACCTCCCCGCACCCCCAGCGCTGTGCAGAGAGAACCCCTGCCTGTTCCGGGCCCTTCCGTTGGCCCATCCCTCTCTCTGTGCCCTGCCTGCCTGGCTCCGGCCCAGAGTCCTCTCTTCTTCCCGTAGGCTGGGCCCAGGGCGGCTCTGTGGGTCGTGGCCACGCGTCCCCAGAACGTCCCGTCCCCCCGGAGCTTGGTGGTGAGTCAACCCCCTCGGGGTCAGAACTTGGGGGCCTGGAGGACACCCCGACATACAGCCCTGGTCGGTCACCCGCAGGACCCCAAGGCCCCTTGGCTCCCCGTGGCGGCTTCAGACAGGAGGACAGACAGAGCCCCGAGCTCACAGCAACGTCCTGTCTCCCCACAAGTCCTGATCCCTTCGCCACATGTGTGTCCCCTTGGCCTGGGGGGGGCTGGCGGGGCCCCTCCGGTACTCCTGTCCCCACGCTGGGCGCGCAGCCCTGGGAGAGGCTCGCTCCCCGGAGCCGGGCTCAGAGGGAGGCTCGTCCGTGCCCGGCCTCAGCACCCGAGGGGCCGTCCTGGCGCCGGCGCCGACGCGGGCCTGCCGGGACTGGCACCGGGAAGGGTTCTGGGCAGAGCTCTGGGCCGGGGCGCTCCCAGCCCCTCGGGACGGCCCGGAGGGAAGGTGGCCGGCCCGCGGGAGCCTGGGCTGCAGCTCCCAGCTGGCCGTGGCGCCGGCAGGCCTGGCAAGGGCGGCGGGGATGCCGACTTCTGTGAGGTGACCGCGCGCCCCGTTCCTGCAGGCCACCCACTCCGCGGGATGAGCTTCCTGCCCCCTCTGAAGACGACCCCGGTGGTGCGAGGTGAGCGAGGGGCTGTGACGCTGGGCTGGCGGGCGGCCGGACGGGGTCTCTCTCCCCACGTGGACGCGGAGGAAGCCCTGGAGGAGGGTCTTGCTTCCCCGGCGGGCCCGGGTCCAGGCGGCTCCTCCCCGCCGCACCCCCCCCGCCCCCGGCAGCGCGTCCCGGGCCGGGGCCAGGACGGTACCCTCAGGCCCTCCTTGGCCCGCAGCCCAGAACCCCGCGCACAACGGGCGTGTGTGCAGCACGTGGGGCGACTTCCACTACAAGACCTTCGATGGCGACGTGTTCCGCTTCCCCGGCCTGTGCAACTACGTCTTCTCCGCGCACTGCGGCGCCGCCTACGAGGACTTCAACGTCCAGCTGCGCCGCGGCCGGGAGGCCAACGCCACCACGGTCGCTGCAGTCACCATGAAGCTGGACGGCATGGTCATCCAGCTGACCAAGAGCTCCGTCCTGGTCAACGGCCGCCCGTGAGTCTGGGTGGTGGCGGGGGGACGCGGGGTTGTGCCCGGTCGCTCCCCAGGCCTCTGTGCCGGGCCCCCTTAGTGCTCCCCCAGAGGCCCGGGATGCAGGAAGCGGCCCCTTCCTAGTTCCTCTGTGACCCCGAGCTCCAGGGTCCCTTGCCCTCTCGCGCCTGTGGTGCTGTCCGTGGCCCCATGTTCTGGTCACGTGCGTGCCCATAGAGGGCCCTCCGTGGACGGGTCCAGACCTGCATCACCGCCTCCCTGTGTGCCCTCGGGGCTCAGCCCGGCCCTCTCTCCGCAGAGTTCAGCTGCCCTTCAGCCAGTCGGGGGTCCTCATCGAGTTCAGCAGCAGCTGCCTGAAGGTGAACGCCAGGCTGGGCCTGGTCTTCCTGTGGAGCTCAGACGACAGCCTCCTGGTGAGGCCGGGGCCCGGGGCTGGGGTTGGGGGGCACCGCCGGCCCAACAGCCTCCCCAGAGAGGGAAGAAAGTGCTCTGGGCAAGGGTGGGAGGGACGGCCAGACCCCACCCCACAGGGCTGGTGAGGAGGGGGCCCAGGGGGACCTACGTCCCCCGCAGGGAGACCCTGTAGGCATGGGGGGCAGGGGTCCACGGCCCGTGGCACCTCCATGGGGAGCCCCCAGCCCCTCCTTGGGAATGTCCTCCCCATCCTGAGACGTCTCTGCGGGGCCAGGCGTCTGACGTGTGCTCTCATTCCAGCTGGAGCTGGACCCCAAGTACGCCAACCAGACCTGTGGGCTTTGTGGAGACTTCAGCGGTCAGCCTGTGTTCAACGAGTTCCTGTCCCATGGTAGGTCGTCCCCGCAACAGCCGGGCTCCTTTCCCAGTGCTCCCTGCAAGGCTGTCCTCCAGAGCCTCGGGTCAGGTGTCCCGGCTCATGTGCCCGTGCACACGCACACGCACATGCAGAGCTGCACGCACGCCCACACGTGCACAGATGTGTCCCTGGCTTGCATGCCCATGCACACACACACACGCACACGCAGAGCTGCATGCACACGCCCCCATGTGCACAGATGTGCCCCCGGCTTGCATGCCCATGCACACACACACACGCACACGCAGAGCTGCATGCACATGCCCCCATGTGCACAGATGTGTCCCCGGCTTGCATGCCCGTGCACACACACACGCACATGCAGAGCTGCATGCACGCGCCCACATATGCACAGATATGTGCCCGGCACACGCACACATGTACTTCCCCGTGCCCTTGGCACCGCTCTGAGCAGACCCTCTCACAGTTTCTTGGGCCTCCTGATGCCAGGAAGTGGTGTTTCATGTGGCCCACGCCAGCCGGAGTCCCCCGCCCCCAGGCCCCCCTCACCAGGCCTGTGAAGCCCATAGGAAGCTCACCCATACGGGGCTTGCAGCCATGGGGGAACGTGCCTGCCCAAGAGTCCGGGGGCCCCGTGCGGGCTTGGCTGGGCTCCGAGGGCCGGGGGAGGTCAGGGTCCCTCTCTGCCCTCTGGGCTGCGTGCCGCCCCGGGTTTGGAGAGCCCTCAGGCCTCAGCCCTCTGCCTGCAACCCCGAATGGCTTGGGTGGTCCCCCACTTAATTTCAGACACCCTGAACACCCTGCAGCATGGATGGGGGAGGTGTAGCGGGGACCCCTTGGGGAGCCTAAGGAGCCTGGCGTGGCGTTTCTGCAGGTGTCAAGCTGACGGCCCTCGAGTACGGGAATCTGCAGAAGATGGACGGCCCCACGGAGCAGTGTCAGGACCCGGTGCCCGTGCCCCTGAAGGACTGCTGGCCCGGCCCTGTAAGCCCTGGCGCGACCGCGTCCTGCTCCTGTGGGGGGCCGAGGCGGGGCGGGGGGCCGGGGCCCGGGGGAGGGGCCCGAGCCCGCGCTCAGCCGTCCTCCCGGCTCCGCCCCAGGGCCTCTGCGAGGAGATCCTGAGCAGCCGGCCGTTCGCGGGCTGCCGCGCCCTGCTGGATGCCAGCAGCTACGTGCAGGCCTGCCGGCAAGACCTCTGCCTGTGCGAGCTCGCGGACCGCGCCCGCTGCGCCTGCCCCACGCTCGCCGAGTACTCCCGCCAGTGCGCGCACGCTGGGGGGCGGCCCTTGGACTGGAGGAGCCCCCACCTCTGCCGTGAGTGCCCTGTCGCGCCGCCGCGCCTTGGCCGGGAGCTGGGGGCCGGCGGTGACGCTGCTCCATGCCCCCTGCAGCCCAGACCTGCCCCCTGAACATGGAGCACCGCGAGTGCGGCTCGCCCTGCGCTGACACCTGCTCCAACCCCGAGCACTCCCAGCTCTGCGAGGACCACTGCGTGGCCGGCTGCTTCTGCCCCGAGGGTGAGGAGGGCCTCCCGGGACTCGCACGGGTGCGGGGCGGGGCGGCGGGGGCTGAGGGTGGGTCCCCTCCGCCTGCGGGGGGCTGGGCACAGACTGGGGTCTCCCCGGTGGTGACCTGGCCGCTTCCGCAGGGACGGTGCTCGATGACATCGGCCACGCCGGCTGCATCCCGGTGTCCCAGTGCTCCTGTGTGTACAACGGGGCCCCATACGCCCCGGGGGCCAGCTACACCACAGACTGCTCCACCTGGTAGGACCCCGGCCCCCGGCCGCCTGCAGCCCTGCATGCGGCCTGGGACGGCCCTCAGGAAGCCACGGCCCTCGGGCCGCTGTCCTCTCTGCTGGGGGCCCTGGGCATGGGTCAGGGGCTCTCCTCGCGGACAGTGGCGGGCCCCGGGCTAGGCAGGGACACAGGCGGGCAGGGGGAGACCCGAGTCCTCAGGCCAGCGCGCAGGTCGGGGCTGCACGCTCCCAGGGGCTGCACACCCGTGGTTTCGACCATCTGCAGCACCTGCTCCGGAGGCCAGTGGAGCTGCCGGGAGCTGCCGTGCCCAGGCACCTGCTCGGTTCTGGGGGGCGCCCACTTCTCCACGTTCGACGAGCGGCAGTTCACGGTGCACGGGGACTGCAGCTACGTGCTGGCCAAGGTGCGGCCCGGGCCTCGCTCCCCCACGGCGGCGGCTGGCCCACGGGGTTCCCGGGGGGCGGGGGGCAGGCGCCTCTGGGCAGAGCGTGAGGCCCCGTGTCTGCAGCCCTGTAACAGCAGCGCCTTCACCGTGCTGGCCGAGCTGCGCCGATGCGGACTGACGGACAGCGAGACGTGCCTGAAGAGCCTGACGCTGAGCCTGGACGGGGGGCACACGGTGAGAGCAGACGGGGGGTCAGGGGCAGGCGGTGAGAGCAGACGGGGGGTCGGGGGCACATGGTGAGAGCAGACCGGGGGGTCGGAGGGCAGGTGGTGAGAGCAG
>LNAC01001783.1:40291-58172 GCA_002007465.1 Ailurus styani
GGCGGTGAGAGCAGACGGGGGGTCGGGGACAGGCGGTGAGAGCAGACAGGGGGGTCGGGGGCACATTGAGAGCAGATGCCGGCTGGGGGGGCGTTTGTGTCCCTCAGGGCAAGCGACCTCTGCCTAGGCTCTGGATCCTGGCGTGGGCACCGAGTGATTGGGGCGCAGCCTAAGGACCCTCCCACCCCACGGGTCTCTGAGTGACGGTCCCGACAGAACCACTTGGGGGGGCACGAGGGTCTCTACACCCACCCCCACCTGCCCTGGAAAGAGGGACCAGGGCAGGCCCGGTAGCTCGGCTTCACTGAAGGCACCTTCCCTCTGTTGTATTTTGGTTTTTATTTTTTTTCCAACTTCCCTGTTTCATAAAATCACTTGGGTTTTTACTGGAGAGAATGCCTGGCCCTTGAGGGAAATGTGGACAGACCAGCTGAGCCTGGGGTGGAACTTCGCTCATCAGCCCCTCCTCGTGGGAGACTGTGGCCCCCGGGGCAGGGGTCCCGCTGGCACGTGTCCCGGGGCTGCCCTGACCCCGCTCCCTGCCGCTCCCAGGTCATCACGGTCAAGGCCAGCGGGGAGGTGTTTGTGAACCAGATCTACACCCAGATGCCCGTCTCGGCAGGTAAGGGTGTGGGGCCTGCGCCCCCCGAGGGTCCCGCCCCTCGCAGCCCACTGAGGCCTCGTCCCCTGTGTCTACAGCCAACGTCACACTCTTCAGACCCTCCACCTTCTTCATCGTCGCCCAGACTAAGCTGGGCCTGCAGCTCAGTATCCAGCTGGTGCCTGTCATGCAGGTGTTCGTGAGGCTGGGGCCCGAGCTCCGCGGCCTCACCTGCGGTAAGAGGGGCTGCCCGTCCTGGGAGCCAGAGCCCACCCTCGGCGGCCAGGGCCCGCGGCGCCTCATGCCGCCCTCCCGCCCCAGGTCTGTGCGGGAACTTCAACCAGAACCAGGCCGATGACTTCCGGACCCTCAGCGGCCTGGTGGAGGGCACGGCCGCCGCCTTCGCCAACACCTGGAAGACCCAGGCCGCCTGCCCCAACGTCAAGAACAGCTTCGAGGACCCCTGCTCCCTCAGCGTGGAGAACGGTACGTGGGTCCCTGCGGCCACAGAATCCACTCTGGCCTGGAGGAGGGATTCAGGGGTAAATGGGCCAATTCGCAACCCATCTCCCAGTGCGGCCGGGGAAAGTTCTGGAGGAAGGGAGCCGGGTGTTGTGGGAGTGGTGAAGCCTGCGCTCGGTGTGCCTGCCGACCACAGCGAGGACGGCCGTCCGGCCCGCTGACTGCCCTTGCTCTTCTGTCCACAGAGAAGTACGCGCAGCACTGGTGCTCCCGGCTGACGGACCCCCACGGCCCCTTCGCCCGGTGCCACGCGGCCGTGAGCCCGGGCGCCTACTACTCGGTAACGCCCACCCACCCGCCGCTCCACTCCGGCCACGTGGCTGCCCTCGGTGCGGGGAGAGGGGCCCTGCGAGGGTCCGGCGTGGTCCCGAGGTCTGGAGCTCATCTGTGCCTCCGGCCCTGTGATCCGACACGGGGCTGACAACTGAGGGCTCGTGGCTGCCGGGCCCTGGAGTCCACAGGGGAAATTGGTGGTGGCCGAGCTGCTCTGGGGTCTGGGGACCACCCGGGCTGGCCCCTGTCGGGTCCCAGAGACGAGGGGCCGTGGTCCTTCCTGCACCCGCTGGGGGGGGGCTTGGCGCCGAGACGGCCTGCAGAGGGCGTGGGGGCCCTGGCGTGGGCTCGGGGAGGGGCCTAGAGGAGGCGGGGGCGGCAGCGTGGGGGACACGCACGGCGTGGGGGTGACCGTGGCCCCGTCCCCAGAACTGCATGTTCGACACGTGTAACTGTGAGAAGAGCGAGGACTGTCTGTGCGCGGCCCTGTCCTCCTACGTGCACGCCTGCGCCGCCAAGGGGGTGCTGCTCAGTGGCTGGAGGGACGGCGTGTGCAGTGAGTGTGCCCACACCAGAGCACGTGCTCCGGGCCCGTCCCCGCGCGGGGCTTGGAGGCCTGGAGCGCCCCAGCCAGCCCGGCCTGCGACCTTGGGCTGCGGCAGGGGGAGGTGGGGAGGGTGCGGGCGATGGCGGCCGCTCCGTCCTGATGGCCTCCCCCTGCCCGGCGTCCCGCAGCGAAGCCCACGACCACCTGCCCGAAGTCGCTGACCTACCAGTACGGCATCAGCACCTGCCAGCCCACCTGCCGGGCCCGGAGTCAGGAAGATGTCACCTGCGGCATCAGCTTCGTCCCCGTGGACGGCTGCGCCTGCCCTAACGGCACCTTCCTGGACGACGCGGGCAAGTGTGTGCCGGCCACCAGCTGTCCCTGCTACCACGGGGGCTCCGTGGTCCCCAATGGGGAGTCACTGCATGAGCGCGGGGTCATCTGGTAAGAGCCCCTGCTGGATGGGCCTGGTGGGCAGGGCAGCCGGGGCGGGGCACCCTCTGACCCCACTCTTGTTGTAGCACCTGCACGCAGGGCACGCTGAGCTGCATTGGAGGCCAGGTTCCCGCCCCAGGTGAGTCCGTGGGGACAGAGGAGCTCTCGTTGTCTGCAGGTTTCTGGGTGTATCGCCAGCCCCCCGAGTTAGTGCGGCTGGTGGGTGTGGGGGGTTTCTCTCTCAGGCCTGGTGTGCGCCCCTGGGCACACCGCACACATGCGCTGCGGACACACACAGGTGCAGCACACACACACACACACACACCCACGCACTGCGGACACATATGTCCCACGCACACGCACATGCCCCGTGCACACGCACATGCACCCCGCTGACTGCGCGGCACAGACTCTGCTGCTGGGACACACAGTGTGCAGCCGTGATGCTCAGAGCCAGCCTGGGGGTTGGTGGTGGGACCCTGAGCGGCCCCTACCTCCCCAGTCTGCACGCCGCCCATGGTCTACCTTGACTGCCGCAATGCCACGCCGGGGGCCACCGGGGCCGGCTGTCAGAAGAGCTGCTTCACCCTGGACATGGACTGCGTGAGTGTCCCCGCGTCCCCAGGGAGCCCACGTGGGCGCCTGCTGACGGGCCCTCTCGGGCGGGCCCAGGAAGACCGCAGCCCGAGGGCTCCCTGGGCTCGGTGCAGGCCACGTGGCGGGGAGCCCTGTGCCGTCGACCCCTGGCCCGCTGAGCCGCGTCCCCTGTGCCCCACAGTACAGCTCTCAGTGCGAGCCCGGCTGTGTGTGTCCCGACGGGCTGGTGGCCGACAGCGAGGGCCGCTGCATCGCTCCGGCCGACTGCCCCTGCGTGCACAACGAGGCCAGCTACCAGCCCGGCCAGACCATCCGGGTGGGCTGCAGCGCCTGGTACGCGGCGGGGGCGCTCCCTGCAGGGGTGGTGGGACCCCAGCCCGCGAGCCCGCCCACGGCCCCAGTGCACGCGCAGCTCGGGCCTGACCGGTGCCCCCGCCCCCAGCACCTGCGAGAACAGGGTGTGGCGGTGCACGGAGGAGCCCTGCCTGGCCACCTGCTCCGTGTACGGGGACGGCCACTACGTCACTTTTGACGGGAGGCGCTACAGCTTCAGTGGGGACTGTGGGTACACGCTCCTCCAGGTACGTGGTCCCGGGGGCTAGCCGGCCCTCCCACGGCCCCATGGTGCGGCTCTGGGCACCCCAGCCCCCTGGCTACAGGACCACCCCACCTCTCTGCAGGACCACTGCGGCGGCAACGGCTCCGCCAACGGGACCTTCCGCGTCGTCACCGAGAACATCCCCTGTGGGACCACGGGTGTCACCTGCTCCAAGGCCATCAAGCTCTTCCTGGGGGTAAGTGGGGGGCCGGGTGGGGGCGGGGCCCCCCTGGAGGGACCCCTGGGGGGCGGGGGGAGACAGGCCTGAGCGACCCCTTCCACGCAGAGCTACGAGCTGAGGCTGAGTGAAGGCCGCGTGGAGGTGATCGAGAAGGGCACGGGGCAGGAGCCCCCCTACTCCATCCGCCAGATGGGCATCTACCTGGTGGTGGACACTGAGGCCGGCCTGGTGCTGCTGTGGGACAGGAAGACCAGCATCTTCCTCAAACTCAGCCCTGAGTTCAAGGTGGGCCCCCTGGGATGGCCCAGACGGAGGGCCGGCCTGGACGGGTGGCGGCGGGGGGGACAGACAGAAGGAGGGAGGAGGGACTCAGCCGGCAGCGGGAGGGCCTCCACCACGCGTGCTGTGTCTTGCGGCTGCCGGACACCGTCACAAACTCGTGGCTCCTCCTCGTGGTTCGGGACCCTGGAAGGCCTGTCCAGCCATCCCGGGGCCCGCTCCCTCCCGGGGGCTCTGGGGGAGGGTCCCGCCTGCCTCCTCCAGCTTCTGGGGCCCCAGGCGACCGTCCAGCCTCGCGTTACTGTCCTCACTCGTGTGTGTGCCCACACGTCCCCAGGGTCACGGGCCCTGCGTTGTCAGCCCACCCCCACCGGGACACCCTCATTGCAGCCGGACCCCCGTCTGCAGGGGCCCTGTTTCCACAGGAGGCCACGCCCTTGGGTCCCGGGTCAGGACCTGCACTGGTCTTTAGGGGACACCATGGGGCCACCGTGCTCCTGCGCCCCCTTTCCTCCAGGAGGGAGGCCACCGTGACCCTGTGTGCTGAGTGGGGCCACACACGCTGCAGGCGTACTTGGGGGCCCCATCCTCCTGGGGGCAGACGTGAGGCCCCAGGGGAACGAGTGGGGTGGCAGGAGGCAGGGCAGGGGGCTCTGACCCCTCCTGCGCATGCCCTGAGCACCCTGTGCCGCCGTCCCCCGTCCGCAGGGCCGGGTCTGCGGGCTGTGCGGGAACTTTGACGACAACGCCATCAACGACTTCACCACGCGGGGCCAGTCCGTGGTGGGCAGTGCCCTGGAGTTTGGCAACAGCTGGAAGTTCTCCCCGTCCTGCCCTGACGCCCCGGCCCCCAGGGACCCCTGCACCGCCAACCTGAACCGCAAGTCCTGGGCCCAGAAGCAGTGCAGCATCATCAACAGCGCGACCTTCGCCGCCTGCCACGCGCACGTACGCGGCGGTTCCCTGGGGACAGTGGTCGGGGGCCGGCATAACCTTCCACCCTTCAGACCACCCCGTGGTCAGACCCGGGGGCCTTGCATCGGCCGCCCCTAAGCTCTGGGGGAAGCCAGCCCAGGTCGGGCCACACTGTGGGCCCGACCCCCAGGAGCCCCGGCCCCCGAATCCGAAGCCTCTTTCCCTGCCCCCCAGGTGGAGCCGGCCAAGTACTACGAGGCCTGCGTGGGCGACGCGTGCGCCTGTGACTCGGGGGGCGACTGCGAGTGCTTCTGCACGGCCGTGGCCGCCTACGCGCAGGCCTGCCGCGACGTGGGCGTGTGCGTGCCCTGGCGCACCCCGGACACCTGCCGTGAGTGCCCGCGACGCGTGGTCGGGGTGGAGGGGCCGCGGGGAGGGGCAGAGGAGTGTGGGGTTAAGGCTGGTCAGCCACGGGCTGGGCAGGAGGCCCCAGAAAGGAGAGTGAAATGGGGGCGTCGGGGAGGGATGTCATCTGCTGAGAGATAGCAGAACGTTCCGGAACCGAGAGGGTTAGTAGCGCCTCCACCTCCCACGCCGTTGGAGGGGAACGTCGTTGGGGAGCCGCTCTGGCCAGAGTCCCCCGCCCCAACAGGGGGCCCCCCCGAGAAGCCAGGGGACCGGCGGCTGCATTTGACCACGGCGTTCGAGGCCCCTTCCGGGAGGCACAGGGGGAGGGAAGAGCTTGCGAACAGCTCACGAGATGGGGGGAAGGTCAGGGTGCAGGGGGAGCTTGCCCGGTCTGTGGGGGGCCCCCGAGGCTGTCCTTCCAAGGGCAGCAGTGCACCGGGGGCCGCTGGGGGGCTCCCTTGGGGCCGGAGCTGGCCCACTGAGCCCACCTGCCGGCCCGCAGCCCTGTTCTGCGACTACTACAACCCGGAGGGCCAGTGCGAGTGGCACTACCAGCCGTGCGGGGCGCCCTGCATGAGGACCTGCCGGAACCCGGGCGGCCGCTGTCCGCATGACCTGCCGGGCCTGGAAGGTGAGGCTGGAGGGGGGTGTTCTGGGGGTGCTGCTGCCCTCGGCCGGGCTGCCCTTGCGGGTGCAGCTCCACGCGCCCACCGTGCCACGCGGAAGAACGAGGGCCGGGGCCGAGTCCAGGCCCCGGCGGGCAGGTGGTCAGGCGGGGGGCAGGCGGGGACTCAGGGCTCTCTGGACCGCAGGCTGCTACCCCAAGTGCCCGCCCGCGGCCCCCATCTTTGACGAGGACCGGATGCAGTGTGTGGCCACGTGCCCGAGCCTGCCGCCGCCGCCGCCCTGCCGCGTCCAGGGCAAGTCATACCGGCCAGGCACAGTGGTGCCCTCAGACCAGAACTGCCAGTCTTGGTGAGTCGCGTGGCCCGAGGGGCGAGGGGCGAGGAGCCCGGAGCGTGTGCGGGATTCCACCGGCCACCTTCCCATGGGGCCTCCTCCTTCGGACCGGGTGGGGGGAGTGCCACAGCCCGGGAGTCCCGGGGTCCAGTTGGGAGCCTCCGTGTTGCAAAATGGGGGTGGACAGCCTGAGGGGTGGCAGGGAAGGGCGTCAGGCAGTTGCTGAGTCAGGATGCCACTCCGAGGGACCCCTGAAACAGAGGCCCTGGAGATGGAATAGCCATCCGAACGTCCCCCTGGTGTGTGGCGTGCTAGCCGCCTGCCTCCGTCGCTCAGTGATTGGAAGGGGCTCCCCGAGCGGGTGTGACCTCGGCTCCGTGTCCCCCGGCCCCGCTGTGGAGCGGCCCTGGCACGGCAGGGGTGCCCTACACCCCAGACTCACTTCTTCCCTCCCTCCGCCAGCGTTTGCACCGAGAGCGGCGTGCAGTGTGCCTACGACGCTGAGGGTGAGCAGAGGTGGCCTTCCTGGGCTCTGGGTCCCCGGGGTGCCCGCGTTCCCCCAGCCCCTGACCTGCCTGGCCTCGTCCTCACAGCCTGTGTCTGTGTCTACGATGGACGGCACTTCCGCCCAGGGGACGTCATCTACCACACGACCGACGGCACCGGGGGGTGCATCTCCGCCCGCTGCTCCGCCAACGGCACCATCAAGCGGGAGGTCCACCCTTGCAGCTCCGTCTCCCCTGCCCCGCCAACCACCTTCTCCTTCTCCACGTCCCCGCCTGGTAAGGCAGACACGCGGGGCTCCGCGCAGGGCTGTCCCTCTCCCCGAGGAGGCAGGAGGGCCCGGGAGCCTGCCGTCCCTGCCACCGGGGAGGGCCCGCTCAGCCCGTGTCCCTGGCGGGGCTGCCGTCCTCGGGGGCACCATCAGGGCTGGGGCCCCTGGCACAGGGCGGAGGCTGACCTCTGGGAGGAGGTGCCCTGAGCGTCAGGCACCCCGACCCCTCTCCCTCCTTTGGGAGCATCTTAGAGCCTTATCAGAGCATCTCCCAGGGTGTAAGTCCTGCTCAGGGCCTGGGGAGCCGGCTTCCCCTACATGAGACCGAGGCACCTGTTTATTCGGCTGCTGTGGGCTCTGCGCCTGCCCTGGGCCACGTGTGTCCTGGGGACTTGGTGCTTCCTGCCCCCAAGCTCCCATCGCAGGCGGGGACAGTGGCACAGACTGATGTGGTGAAACTCACAGAGCAGCTGACAGGCAGGGGCAGGGACAGCGGGTGAGGGAGGCCTTGAGGACCCCGTGAGATGAACCCTTCTGCCTCCTCTTTGTCCTCAGTCACGAGCTCCGCCCGTCCACCCCGCACGTGCCACACGCATGCCAAGAGCACGGTGCACACAGGCACGGCCGCCAGCACCCCCGCCCAGCCCCCCAGGGCCTGCGGGGAGGACTGCCAGTGGTCGCCGTGGCTGGACGTCAGCCACCCGGGCCGGGGCATCGACAGCGGAGACTTCGACACCCTGGAGAACCTCCGTGCCCACGGGTACCATGTTTGTGCGGTGCCGAAGGAGGTGGAGTGCCAGGCCGAGGGGGCCCCCGGAGTGCCGCTCCGAGTCCTGGGCCAGCGGGTGGAGTGCAGCCCAGCGGTGGGCTTGACCTGTTACAACCGCAACCAGACGTCAGGGCTCTGCCACAACTACCAGATCAGGGTTCTGTGCTGCTTGCCCCGGGCCTGCCCCCCCTCCAGCAGTCCGGCCCAGACCACCCCTCCTGCGGCCTCCAGGAGCACAGAAACTACGAGCTCACATGGGGTTAGCGAGGTCCCATCTGTGCCGACAGAGAGCCAGACATCCCCAGTCACCGCAATTGGCACAAGCACTCTCTCTACGACTAGCAGAGCACCTACTCCAGGTGCCACTAGGCCTGCCCCAGGTTCCACCACGACCACCCCAGGTACTCCCACACCTGCCCCAGGTACCAGCACGACCCCCCCAGGTACTCCCACACCCGCCCCAGGTACCAGCACGACCCCCCCAGGTACTCCTACACCTGCCCCAGGTACCAGCACGACCCCCCCAGGTACTCCCACACCCGCCCCAGGTACCAGCACGACCCCCCCAGGTACTCCCACACCTGCCCCAGGTACCAGCACGACCCCCCCAGGTACTCCCACACCTGCCCCAGGTACCAGCACGACCCCCCCAGGTACTCCCACACCTGCCCCAGGTACCAGCACGACCCCCCCAGGTACTCCCACACCTGCCCCAGGTACCAGCACGACCCCCCCAGGTACTCCCACACCTGCCCCAGGTACCAGCACGACCCCCCCAGGTACTCCCACACCTGCCCCAGGTACCAGCACGACCCCCCCAGGTACTCCCACACCTGCCCCAGGTACCAGCACGACCCCCCCAGGTACTCCCACACCTGCCCCAGGTACCAGCACGACCCCCCCAGGTACTCCCACACCTGCCCCAGGTACCAGCACGACCCCCCCAGGTACTCCCACACCTGCCCCAGGTACCAGCACGACCCCCCCAGGTACTCCCACACCTGCCCCAGGTACCAGCACGACCCCCCCAGGTACTCCCACACCTGCCCCAGGTACCAGCACGACCCCCCCAGGTACTCCCACACCTGCCCCAGGTACCAGCACGACCCCATCAGGTACTACACATATTCTGGTGAAAACATCTCTCTTGACTCCGAGTCCAAAGCCAATTTCAAGAACACACGAGCCTTGTTTAAAACAGTTGTGCAACTGGACCCACTGGTTCGATGGTAGCTACCCTGGGCCTGGTATAAACAGTGGAGATTTTGACACTTTTTCAAATTTAAGATCCCAAGGATATAAATTCTGTGCAAAGCCTAGCAATGTGGAGTGCAGGGCAAAGTTCTTCCCCAACATCCCACTGGAAGAGTTGGGGCAGGACCTGATCTGTGACAAAAGTGTGGGGCTGATATGCCTGAATAAGAACCAGTTGCCCCCAATCTGCTATAACTATGAAATCCGGATCGAGTGCTGTGAGCTCGTGGATGTGTGCACCACACACACTGTGACATCGGAGAGCACACACCCAACGCCAGGGGTCACTGAGACCCATACAGAGCTGACTAAAACCACTGGAACCCTCTCTTCTCCCACACGACACATCAGAGCCAGCTCAGTGACAGTGCACCCCGCAACCAGCACCGCACCGGGGACCCACATGGTCTCACATGTGACTGTCACCTGCCAGCCACAGTGCAACTGGACCAAGTGGTTTGACGTGGACTTCCCGTCCCCGGGACCCCACGGAGGAGACGTGGAAAGCTTCGGCAACATCATGAGAAGGGGAGAGAAAATCTGCCGCCGGCCCGAATACATCTCGCAGCTGGAGTGCCGGGCCGAGAGCC
This sequence comes from Ailurus styani, assembly GCA_002007465.1. Lineage (NCBI taxonomy): Eukaryota > Metazoa > Chordata > Mammalia > Carnivora > Ailuridae > Ailurus > Ailurus styani. The sequence goes on from LNAC01001783.1 coordinate 49,996, forward strand.
ACCCCGAGGTCAGCATCGAGAAGCTGGGCCAGGTGGTGCAGTGCGACCTCAGCAAGGGCCTGGTGTGCCGCAACCGGGACCAGCAAGGCAATGTCGGGATGTGCCTCAACTATGAGGTCCGGGTCCTGTGCTGCGAGCCCCCAGAGCACTGTTCTACCCACAAAACCGTCACAGCCCCTCACACCCCAGGTGTGAGCACCACCAGCCTGACTGAGACCACCGTCCACCCGGCGACATCCCGCTCAACTCCTGTGCCACCAACCAGCCCAACCTCGGTGCCAGAAACCAGCTCAGCCTCGGAGCGACCAAGGAGACCAACCTCTGTGCCAACAACCAGCTCAATCTCTGTGCCAACAATTAGCCCAACCTCACTGTCACCGACAAGTTCAACCTCTGTGCTAACGACCAGCCCAACATCTGTGCCAGAAACGAGCTCAACGTCGGTACCACCAACCACCCCAACCTCAGTGCCAACAACCAGCTCGACCTTGGTGCCAATAACCAGCCCAACTTCAGTGCCAGAGACCAGCTCGACCTCGGTGCCACCAACCAGCCAAATCTCGGTGCCAACAACCAGCTCAACCTCAGTGCCACCAACCAGCCCAAACTTAGTGCCAGAAACCAGCTCAGCCTCGGTGCCACCAAGCACACCAACCTCGGTGCCAACAACCAGCTCAATCTCAGTGCCAACAATTAGCCCAACCTCAGTGTCACTGATAAGCTCAACCTCTGTGCCAAATACCAGCCCAACATCTGTGCCAGAAACAAGCTCGACCACGGTGCCACCAACCAGCCCAACCTCAGTGCCAACAACCAGTTCAACCTTGGTGCCAACAAGCAGCCCAACGTCAGTACCAGAAACCAGCTCAACCTTGGTGCCACCGACCAGCCCAACCTCAGTGCCAACAACCGGCTCAACCTCCGTACCCACCACCGCCACAACGTCTGCTCCTACAGTCAGCACCCCCCCTGTCCTCACACCTGAAGCCACTCAGTCCCCTCACGTGACTGTCACCTGCCAGCCACAGTGCAACTGGACCAAGTGGTTTGACGTGGACTTCCCGTCCCCGGGACCCCACGGAGGAGACGTGGAAAGCTTCGGCAACATCATGAGAAGGGGAGAGAAAATCTGCCGCCGGCCCGAATACATCTCGCAGCTGGAGTGCCGGGCCGAGAGCCACCCCGAGGTCAGCATCGAGAAGCTGGGCCAGGTGGTGCAGTGCGACCTCAGCAAGGGCCTGGTGTGCCGCAACCGGGACCAGCAAGGCAATGTCGGGATGTGCCTCAACTATGAGGTCCGGGTCCTGTGCTGCGAGCCCCCAGAGCACTGTTCTACCCACAAAACCGTCACAGCCCCTCACACCCCAGGTGTGAGCACCACCAGCCTGACTGAGACCACCGTCCACCCGGCGACATCCCGCTCAACTCCTGTGCCACCAACCAGCCCAACCTCGGTGCCAGAAACCAGCTCAGCCTCGGAGCGACCAAGGAGACCAACCTCTGTGCCAACAACCAGCTCAATCTCTGTGCCAACAATTAGCCCAACCTCACTGTCACCGACAAGTTCAACCTCTGTGCTAACGACCAGCCCAACATCTGTGCCAGAAACGAGCTCAACGTCGGTACCACCAACCACCCCAACCTCAGTGCCAACAACCAGCTCGACCTTGGTGCCAATAACCAGCCCAACTTCAGTGCCAGAGACCAGCTCGACCTCGGTGCCACCAACCAGCCAAATCTCGGTGCCAACAACCAGCTCAACCTCAGTGCCACCAACCAGCCCAAACTTAGTGCCAGAAACCAGCTCAGCCTCGGTGCCACCAAGCAGACCAACCTCGGTGCCAACAACCAGCTCAATCTCAGTGCCAACAATTAGCCCAACCTCAGTGTCACTGATAAGCTCAACCTCTGTGCCAAATACCAGCCCAACATCTGTGCCAGAAACAAGCTCGACCACGGTGCCACCAACCAGCCCAACCTCAGTGCCAACAACCAGTTCAACCTTGGTGCCAACAAGCAGCCCAACGTCAGTACCAGAAACCAGCTCAACCTTGGTGCCACCGACCAGCCCAACCTCAGTGCCAACAACCGGCTCAACCTCCGTACCCACCACCGCCACAACGTCTGCTCCTACAGTCAGCACCCCCCCTGTCCTCACACCTGAAGCCACTCAGTCCCCTCACGTGACTGTCACCTGCCAGCCACAGTGCAACTGGACCAAGTGGTTTGACGTGGACTTCCCGTCCCCGGGACCCCACGGAGGAGACGTGGAAAGCTTCGGCAACATCATGAGAAGGGGAGAGAAAATCTGCCGCCGGCCCGAATACATCTCGCAGCTGGAGTGCCGGGCCGAGAGCCACCCCGAGGTCAGCATCGAGAAGCTGGGCCAGGTGGTGCAGTGCGACCTCAGCAAGGGCCTGGTGTGCCGCAACCGGGACCAGCAAGGCAATGTCGGGATGTGCCTCAACTATGAGGTCCGGGTCCTGTGCTGCGAGCCCCCAGAGCACTGTTCTACCCACAAAACCGTCACAGCCCCTCACACCCCAGGTGTGAGCACCACCAGCCTGACTGAGACCACCGTCCACCCGGCGACATCCCGCTCAACTCCTGTGCCACCAACCAGCCCAACCTCGGTGCCAGAAACCAGCTCAGCCTCGGAGCGACCAAGGAGACCAACCTCTGTGCCAACAACCAGCTCAATCTCTGTGCCAACAGTTAGCCCAACCTCAGTGTCACTGACAAGCTCAACCTCTGTGCCAACGACCAGCCCAACATCTGTACCAGAAACGAGCTCAACGTCGGTACCACCAACCACCCCAACCTCAGTGCCAACATCCAGCCCAACCTCAGTACCAGAAACCAGCTCAACCTCGGTGCCAACAACCAGTCCAACCTCCGTACCCACCACCACCACAACGTCTGCTCTTACAGTCAGCACCACCCCTGTCCTCACACCTGAAGCCACTCAGTCCCCTCACGTGACTGTCACCTGCCAGCCACAGTGCAACTGGACCAAGTGGTTTGACGTGGACTTCCCGTCCCCGGGACCCCACGGAGGAGACGTGGAAAGCTTCGGCAACATCATGAGAAGGGGAGAGAAAATCTGCCGCCGGCCCGAATACATCTCGCAGCTGGAGTGCCGGGCCGAGAGCCACCCCGAGGTCAGCATCGAAAAGCTGGGCCAGGTGGTGCAGTGCGACCTCAGCAAGGGCCTGGTGTGCCGCAACCGGGACCAGCAAGGCAATGTCGGGATGTGCCTCAACTATGAGGTCCGGGTCCTGTGCTGCGAGCCCCCAGAGCACTGTTGTCACACTTCTCCGGAGCCCCACTTGACTTCACCGATGCAGAGCTCGCCCCCTCCCGAATCTACGTCCGTGGTGTCCACTGTCTCTTTGTCCCGCTCCACGGCCACAGCCGCCACGACGTGCTTCTGCAGCGTGTCTGGCAAGCTGTACCCCGCAGGTATGTGACTTGTGCCTGTAGGTGTGGTGTGTTTGCTGCACCTGCCACTGCTGTCTTGTGCACGACAAAGCCGTGGTTACGGGAGAGGGGAGGGGCTGCTTGTGTCTGTGACTGGGCACTGTCGTGTTTGAGCATGGCACTAGCCATCTTCACGGATTTCTTCCGTTTACTTCTGGGTAGGGTGGCCTCCTACTGGGTCTGCCCCGGGGTGGACGTCGAGCCTGGAGGAACCATCCTGGGCTGTGGCTCTCCCGCCGGCACGGCTCTGCTCACCCCGCCTGTCCCATTCTCTTCCAGGATCCATCATTTACCAACAGACCGACCTCGCCGGCTACTGCTATTACGCCACGTGCAGTCTGGACTGCCATGTGGTCAGGCAGACGGACCAGTCCTGTCCCAGCAGCGTGCCGCCTCCTGCCCCGCCCACCTCCCCACCTGGCTCCTCCCCTTCGGCCCCTGTGCCCGTCACTGCACAGGGATGCCCGAACGCTGTCCCCCCAAGAATGGTACATGTCCCGTCTACCTTTCTCAGTGGGTGGTGCAGGGACCCCTGGCATCTTTCCAAATCTGCTGCGGGCAGAAAGTTTGTCGCCTGCAGGCTGACCATTGGGAAGTGGCCGGCGGTGGTCCTGTGGGGCTGCCGGGAGGGGGTGCCACCCGGGTCGCCGGGAGTGTGTGCAAGCAGCCGGTGATGGGGAGCCCTGGCTGGGGGGCGAGGCTCCGGTTGGGGCTGGACAGCTGGCCATGGAGTGTGGGGCTGGGGGTGAGCTCCAGGCGGGGAGGGCCTGTGGGAAGAACAGGGTGGTGGGGGTGGGGAGGGAGGGTCCCATCCTGATTTCTGGGGCTCCCGCTCCTCTCTGCGGTCCCGAGGCTGAGCTCTGTCCTTCCCCCACAGAAAGGCGAGACCTGGCCCATGCCCAACTGCTCTCAGGCCACCTGCGAGGGCCACGGGGTCATCACCGTGCACCGGCGCCCATGCCCGCAGGTCCACCCGCCGGCCTGCGCCAACGGTTTCCCCCCCGTGCAGGTGGCGGACCACCACGGCTGCTGCCCGCGCTACCAGTGCCAGTGTGAGCCGGGAGCCAGGCGGGGCGGCAGGGCCGGACAGGCTTCTGCTCTGGGTGGGGGGGAGGTGGACATGGGTGAGACAGGAGGAAGGACCTGCGGACCCCAAGGCGGGGATGGACGGTGCCGGGCGCCCCGCGGGGCCCCGCATGGAATCCTGCCCGAGCCCCAGGGCCCCTGTGGCCGTGTCAGGCAGAGGAGGCCGAGGGCCCCTGGCCCCGGCGCTCGGGCCTCATGCAGCTCCCGCCGGACCGAGTGCCCCGCGTGAGTCGGCTGTGTGCCCGCAGGTGTGTGCAGTGGCTGGGGCGACCCCCACTACATCACCTTCGACGGCACCTACTACACGTTCCTGGACAACTGCACGTACGTGCTGGTGCAGCAGGTGGTGCCCGTGTACGACCACTTCCGCGTCCTCATTGACAACTACTTCTGCGGGGCCGAGAGTGGGCTGTCCTGCCCGCAGTCCATCATCGTCGAGTACCGGCAGGACCGTGTCGTGCTGACCCGCAGGCCCGTCCTCGGGGTGATGACCAACCAGGTAGGGGCCCCCGGGCAGCGCCCCGCAGACCGGGCCGGCCGGGGGCACTGTCTCATTCCGCCTCGTCCTCGACCCCGTTAGATCATCTTCAACGACAGAGTGGTCTGGCCCGGCTTCCAGAAAGATGGCGTGAGCGTGTCCCAAATCGGCATCAAGATGTACGTGACCATCCCCGAGCTCGGCGTCCAGGTCATGTTCTCCGGGCTCATCTTCTCGGTCGAGGTGCCGTTCAGCAAGTTTGCTAACAACACGGAGGGGCAGTGCGGTGAGTCCCGTCCCCACCGGGCTCGGCACGCGCCCAGGGTGTCCGCGCTGGGAAGGGTCGCGCGAGGGAGACCCCGGCACTCTCGGCCAGGACAGAGGCTGCCCGCGTGGCCCCGAGCCTGCAGCCGCTTCTGCTTTCCAGCTGCGCCGACAGGGCGCGGTGTGCACACCAGAGGGGGCCAACCGCACGCCCGGGGCTCACGCCCGTCCCTCCTGTACAAGAGCTGCCTGGCGTCTTGGGGGGACAGGGAGGCGCCTAGGGTCGGGTCCCACGGCCCACCCACCAAGTGCTGCCCCAAGTGTCAGGGCCCCACCCCGAGCTCAGGGACCCTGCAGCCCGTGGGTGGGGGTGCCCGGCTGTCCCGACGCCTGTCCTCCCCCCACCCCAGGCACCTGCACCAACGACAAAAAGGATGAGTGTCGCTTGCCTGGGGGGGCGGTGGCGGCCTCCTGCTCCGAAATGTCCGGCCACTGGAAGGTGGCCACACCCCAGCAGCCGTCTTGCCACGGGCCTTCCCTGCCGCCCGCCACCGCCAGGCCCACGCCCTCACCCACCCCGTGCTTCTCCTCGTCTTCCGTCTGCCAGCTGATTTTGAGCAAGTGAGACTTGGGGAGGGGCCGGGCCGCCCCCGACCTCACCCTCGGGGCGGGCAGGGGGAGTGGGCCTGCGGCGGCTCCCAGGGGAACGGGGGGTCGGCAGGGGTCACGGGCGGCTGCTGGGGGCCGGGCTGGCCGGGGGTCAGCTCCCGCGAGCTGGCTGTGGGTCTGGGCCCGTGGGCAGAGCCCGAGCCGCCCCGACCCGGCGCTGCTGGCCGTAGGGTCTTCGAGCCGTGTCACGCTGTGATCCCACCACTGAAGTTCTACCAAGGCTGCGTCTTCGACCAGTGCCACAAGACCACCTTCGACGTGGTGTGTTCAGGCCTGGAGCTGTACGCGTCCCTCTGCACCTCCCGCGGTGTGTGCGTCGACTGGAGAGGCCACACCAACAACACGTGCCGTGAGTGCCCACCTGGTCCCCGCGAGCGACCGCGGGTGGCATGCGGCCAGGGGACGGACCCGGGCCGGCCGCCAGCTGCCGGGCTTCCTGGAGGGGGAGGGGAGGGGAGGAGGGCTGCCTGCATGGCTGAGTGTACGCAGCTCCCGGGGAGAAGGGAGGAGCGCCCCGATGGGGGTGCCGGGGGCCTGGTGCGCAGGGCTGGCAGCTGCGGGAACACGGGCAGGGGGGGGTGGGGCCCGAGGGGGCCAGTTTCCGGGCTACAGAGTCCCCAGCGGTGTCAGGCCCTCCGCAGGTGCCTGGGGATGGAGCTGGGCCTGGGAGTTTGCTCCGGGCTGGTGCCCTTGGCCTCAGCAGTGGCCTCTCCCCCCCCACAGCATTCAGCTGCCCTGCCGACAAGGTGTACCAGCCGTGTGGCCCGTCCAAGCTCTCGTACTGCTATGGAAAGGACAACGCCAGCCTCATGTACGCACCGGTCTCTCCCTCCTGGACCTGCCCCCGTGCCCCGGGCTGGCCTTCTAGCCTGGAAGGTGCAGGGACCAGGCCCGCCCCTCTGCTGTCCCCCACAGGGCTCTGCAGGACGCCGGCCCCTTCACGGAAGGCTGCTTCTGTCCAGAGGGCTTGATGCTTTTCAGCACGAGCTCCGAGGTCTGCGTGCCCACGGACTGCCACAGTATGTCGCCATGGGGGGGGGGGCTGCACGTGCCCCAGGGCCAGCTGACCCTCGGATCTGGGCTTCCCAGCCAGATGCTGGGGTTTCTGCCGTGGCGTGGGACCACCAGGGCCCCCAACATGGGTCCTGCCCCTGAAAGGCTGGGGGGCACTGCTGCCCACCTGTGACCTCTGTCTCTCTCCCTCCAGAGTGCCTGGGGCCCCACGGGGAGCCTGTGGAGGTGAGTGTGGCCTGCTGGGGTGCAGGTGGGGCGTGTTCTCAGTGCCAGAGCCTCAGAGCAGGGGCACGGAGGGGGCAAGGCTTCTCTAGCTGGATGTGGGGGCATCCATACGGAGGTGCCCGCCCCGGCAGTGGCCCTGCCCGCACCCCCACTGGGGCCCCGCCTGCTCTGCTGGGACACAGTGAGAACAGCGGTGGTCACCCACCTGGCAGCCCCCCCACCCCATCTCCCGCCCCTGAAGCCCCTTCCCCCAGTTCCCCCGGGGCCCCCCGCTGGTCCTCAGCCGTGGGCCCCCTGCACCCCTGGGGTCTGGCTGCAGCTGTGCCTGGACCAGCCGGGGGCAGCGCCACGGTCCTGGGCTCACGCGTGCCTCGTCCTGCAGCCCGGCCACACCGTCGGCGTGGACTGCCAGCAGTGCACCTGTGAGAACGGCACACGGACCCTGAGCTGTCGGCGGCAGCCCTGCCCCCTGCCCCCTGCCTGCCCTGCGCCCGGCTTGGTGCCTGTGCCTGCGGCCCCCCAGGCCGACCGGTGCTGTCCCCAGTACAACTGCGGTGAGCCCGGGGTGATGGCCCCACGGCCTCGGCCGAGCATCCGGGGGCACCGGGTGGGGGGATCACAGCCAAGGGCGACAGCACCCTCCCGCCCCCCACCGAGGCCTCCGCCGGTGACCCCCCAACAGACGCACTCTACAGGGGGGGTACGCCAGCAGGACGGGGGCTCCTCTTCCCGGGCCACCCAGAGTGGCCCGTGCCCCTGGGAGAGCCTGCCCGCCAGGGGGTCGGCCCTGCCGGGGAGCTCTGGGACCAGCACTGGGCCGGGTGGGAGCGCGCAGAGCCGCGGCCGGCCGCTGAACGCCGCCCTCCCGTCCACCGCAGCCTGCGACGCCAGCTACTGCCCCGAGCCCGTGGCCTGCCCCGAGGGCTCCCGCCCCATCCTGACCTACGAGCCGGGGGCCTGC
>LNAC01001783.1:58726-72789 GCA_002007465.1 Ailurus styani
CGGGGCGGGGGACGGGGCGCTCTGGGGACATGGGCGGCCTCCGCGGCTCTGGGGGCTGGCGGGGGGCGCGGGCAGGCCGGGCGCAGGGGTGAGGGTGGGCCTGTGAGCCTGCGTCTCCGCTCTTGGACAGGCTGGAACGTCTGCAGTGTCAACGGCACCTTGTTCCAGGTAAGAGCGACGCGGAGGTCAGGACCCCCGCCACACGCGGGAAGCGGAGTCCCCCTGTCCCCGCCTCGCCAGCTTCTCCCCGAGGTGGGGCCTGCGGCCGTGCCCGGCCCCCTGCCCGCCCGGCGGCACCTCCAGCACCCTGAGCTCTCCGGGGACCACAGCCCAGTGTAGCTGAGTCCCAAGGGCAGCCCGCCGGCTTGGCCGCTGGTCAGCTCAGCAGGGTGGGCGAGGCCCACGTCCCTCCCGTCGCTCCCGAACGTGACGAGGGCCCCCCCTCAGTGCCCCCCGCTGGGCCCTCCCGAGCCTGTGACCTCCCGGGCACCCTGGTCACAGAGGCACGGGCTGGGGGGTTCCCGCGCCCGCTGGGAGGCGGCACCTAGGGTCACCCGGAGGGCCGGGCTGCCTCGTGGAGGCCAACCCCGGAGGGGGACGTTCCGGAAGTTCACGGGCCCCGGCTGCCCGACTCTCCCCAGCCCGGCTCGGTGGTCTCCTCCAGTCTGTGTGAGACGTGCCGCTGCGAGGCGCCCAGCGGCCCCCATTCGGACACGGCGGTGGTCAGCTGCGAGACCCAGATTTGCAACACCCGCTGCCCCGAGGTGAGTGGCCGCCCCGCCTGGCCCTGCCCCGCGGACGCCCGGGGCGGGGGCTCAGGTGCACGCCCCTCTGTCCCCGCAGGGCTTCGAGTACCAGGAGCAGGGCGGCCAGTGCTGCGGGGGTTGCGTGCAGCAGGCCTGCATCTTCAACACCAGCCACAGCTCTGCCCGCCTCTTCTACGTGAGTAGTGGCCGCGGAGCCTGAATGGGGGGCCCGGCTGGGGGGCCCCGGGGCCGCGGAGCGAGTCCACCCCGCCCAGGAGCTCCGGGGAAGCCGGGGCGCGGGGCCAGTTCCCACCCCTGCCGGGACGGAGGAGCCATGAGGTGCGTGGTGGCCGCAGGGGTGGAGCGTGCCAAACATGCGTCCTGCTGCACGGGGGGCCCCCGGCGAGCTGTCGGCACAAGGCAGGCGCCCGGCAGAGGCCGGGAGGGCCGACACGCAGGCCTCCCTGCCCTCTCACCGCGCCGGCCGGCTCCTCCTTGCAGCCCGGCCAGTCCTGGCCAGACCCCGGGAACCCCTGTGTGACCCACGAGTGTGAGAAGCACCGGGACGGGCTTGTGGTGGTGACCAGGAAGAAGGCGTGTCCCCCGCTCAGCTGTCCTGCGGTGAGCTCGGGACCCCGGCCCCGCCCGGCCCACCGCGGGCCATGTGAGGCCGCGGCAAGATTCACCCGGGGGTGGGGGTGGGAGGCCGCGGGTGGCTCCGTGCCATGGCCGCAGGGGTCCCCCCCACCTCTGTGGGACACCGCCCCCTCCTGTCCATCCATCCCCCCCCTCCAGGGCAGCCGGCCCTTAACCGGCTCCTTTGTCTGCACAGGACCGGGCTCAGCTGAGTGAGGATGGCTGCTGTCTGTCCTGTCCTCCGCCGCAATCCCAGAACAGTGAGTGGGAGAGTCCAGGGGGGTGCCTATCCTGCCCGCCCGGGGGTCCTGGGGGTCCCGGCCAGTCCTGAGCCTCCGCCCGGCCTCCTGTGTCGCCCCCAGGGTCGACCTGCGCCTTGTTCCACGAGCACCAGCTCATCCAGCAGCAGGGCTGCAGCTCCCTCCGGCCCGTGCGCCTGGCCTACTGTCGCGGCAACTGTGGGGACAGCGCCTCCATGTACGTGAGCCCCTCCCCTGGCCCGGCTGACCCCGGCCTCCGCACGGCAGGGCTGACAGAAGTGACGCGGGCACAGTCTGCCCTGCGCTCGGGCCTCCCTGGGCCTGGCGCAGGGGATGGAGACGAAGGGCTGGGGGCTGGAGAGCGGGGGGCGGTGGCGGGCTCTGGGGCGGACTGAGGGGCTGGCCCGGGGGTTTGCAGGCTGGCGGCCCCTGCGTCAGGAGACCACAGTACTCGACAGCCCCGCAGGTGGTGTGGCGAGGGTTGGCCGTGGCACGTGGGCGGACTGGTCAGCTGTGGCGTGTTTACCCCGGTCGCGGGTGCGCAGACGCCTGTTACATGCCGGCCAGAGTGCCCTTGAGGCAGTGGCCGTGACCCGGGGTGGGGCACCCGGGGACTGACGTGGCCGCCCGCCTACAGGTACTCCCAGGAGGCCAACGCGGTGCAGCACCGCTGTGAGTGCTGCCAGGAGCTGCGGGTCTCCCTGAGGAACGTGACCCTGCGTTGCGCTGATGGCTCCCACCGGGCCTTCAGCTACCCCCAGGTGGAGGAGTGCGGCTGTGTGGGGCAGCGCTGTGGCTCCCACGGGCCCCCAGACCACTCGGCGGAGTCGGGGCCCCTGCAGAGCAATGAGGACCAGAGCCAGGAGGTGGAGCACACAGGCTGGAGGAGGGGGTCCAGGGCCACAGCCTCCCCCAGGAGACTGACCAGTGCCCATCCTCGGGGCTCCCAGCCACCCCCCTCTGGGATACACCAATAAGAGAGTCCTGCCCCCTATGGCCTCGGCTCCAGGGACCTAAGCTCTGGCCCCGGGGACCCAAGGCCAGGATGCCCTGCCCACCCACCTCATCCCTCTCCAGGGTCCCGCTCTGACCATGGGTCCGCCTGTGTTCCCAGGACTTGAGCATCGCGTAGGGGTTTTATCAGGGATGGTCACTCGGACTCAGTGCCTGGTTGTTGGGCTGGCCACCACGCCCCCCACCCCCCTCGGCCCTGGGCCTCAGGAAAGGACCATCTGGCTTCATCAATATACTTGGAGCATTTTGCAACTTGTGGACTCCGTGTGGTTTTTAAGCTTATCCGTAAAACCCAGGAACGGGGTGGGGACTGCCTGGGGGCCAAGGGTTCGCACCACACCCTCAGCCGGCCCCCAGGACTGGGCAGGCTGGGGAGGTCTGCCTAGGGGTGCCCGCTGCCTCCGGTGGCTGGGGGACGACACCTGTCCACTCACAGAAGAGCGGGAGAGTCCTCTGTGGGCCTGCCTATCCCCCCAGCTGGCCAAACTGGACACCAGTAGGCTTTGCGAGGTGAAGGAACCTTCCAGAAGAGGGCCCCGTCTCTTCTCCCAAAGTGTCAGACCCCTCATCACACAGATGCCGGGTTAGGTGTGTATGCGTGAATGTGGGTGTGTGTGTGCACAAAAGCCCACCACAAACCAAACCCCTGCCCCTCCCCATCCTCCCTGTGAACCCAGCTCTGCCCTGAGACCCTCCACGTTCCTCCACCCCTTCCTTGGCGGCCCCAGGGGAACCCCAGGCCCCCCCTCCAGCAACATGCTGGCCTCAGGCTGGACCCAGCCCCACAGCAGCCTGGGGGTGTGGATAGGGCTCCCCTTGCTCCAAAGACCCGGCCAGAGCAGCCCCAGGTGGGGTGGGGACCACCCTCTACGGTTTCTGTAGGGCACCCCCCTGCCCGCCCAGGTGCTGCCACGCAGCAAGGGGGACCGACCTCGGAGCTTGACCCCTCCCATCAGTGACTAGCTGGTGGCAGAGGGGTTCCCTTGGCCAGGCCCCCTTGACCCCTCGGGCTCAGGAGACGACCCGAGTGTGAGGTGGACGGCCATGGCCACACACGGGCAGGGAGCAGGCTGCGGGCCCCCCAAGATGCCCCCCTTGGGCGGAGTGCGTTCTCAGGCTTCTGGCGCCGCTGCTCCACTGACCGGTTGACCCCGCGGCTGTGGGCGGCACCCACGTCAGCGCCACCGACCCCCTTGAGCGGCTCGGGTGTCAGAGGGAGCCGCCTCTTCCTCAGGGTGCAGGGCGCAGTGACTAATCCCCCACCCCCTGGGGGGAGCCCCGCCCCTGCCTGGCTGTGGGGCTGGAGGCAGGAGGTAACCGGATAGCGGGTCCCTGCCCGCCAGCCCGGCCTCCGCGGCCCCTGGCCAGATTATGCAAGCTGTTTCTGGAAAGAGCTACAAGCCGGGTGTGGCCACCAAGGCCACCAGGAGGCTCTTCCCACAGCGGAGGCGCCCCAGGCCACAGCCCGTGGCCACCACCCCTCTTGGACTCCAGGCGGGTGTGGGGGACGAGCTGTCCTCTCCGGGGTGAGGCTGAGGGACCAGAAGAGGCCCCAGTGGGCCCGGGCTGTCCCGGGCAGCCTGAGACCCCACGGCCTGCGGCCTCGGCGGAGTCTGGCCTGGAGAGCCTCCAAGGGCCGGGGGCGATGCTGGTGCCTCTGCCACGGGAGGCGCGTTCCACCCTCGTGCTTGGGGGGTCCAGACCGTGGGCAGCCTCTGCCCAGAACGAGGGAGGCCGGGGGCTCCCAGAGAGGGACCCGAGATGCTAGGAAGCCTGTGCACCCCCAAAGCCAGTGCTCCAAGGCCCCGAGGCTGGCCTGGTCCTGGGTGCGTGGGGACTGCCACTCTCACCGCTCAGGCCCCAGGCTTGGGCCCGGGGAGCTGAGTTGGCTTTGCAGAGAGCCCAGGGGGCCTGGGGGGAGGGACACAGAGGCTTCTGGGCGGCCACCTAGGCTTTGGGAGCAGAGACCAAAGAAGGGTGATTCTGGGGCCAGAGTGAGGACTTCCGGGCTTGGGGTGAGGCCGGAGGGCAGCTGGCGGGAGGCTCCTGTGGGCCGTTGGACACACAGGTACTGGCCCGGTCGAGACCTGGGCCCTAGGCGCCCCTCAGCCCGGTGACACTCTCTGTGGGCCCAAAGGGGCAGGCGCAGCGCCCGCCTCCAGGAGAAGCCGCAGCGGAATCAGCACAAGCCCCGGAAGCAGCGACGGCCCGGCTTGGCGGCCAGACCCAGGACCCTCGGCCCCCCGGGAACACCTGCAGCGTGGGAACCGCATTGTGAACGACCGTCCTGGGGTGGGGGATGGCAGCGCCTTGCACAGGGGTACGCGGGACGCGGAGCAGGACCGGAAGAAGGAGGGGGGTATGCGCCTGAGTCGGCTGCCCCGCGTGGCCCCGGGCAGAGCCGCCCCGGTGAGGTCTGGGGAGGAAGTTGGCGAGCACATCGTGTCAAAGGCCCTCAAACGTCCGGGCACTGTGACAAAGGACAGGGGGCCGGAGCCAGGGATGCATGCGGGAGCACGGCAGCCCCCTGCTGGCCAGGGGGGCCGGGGCCCCGAGGCAGACCCTCCTGCTCCCAGGCCTGGCTGAGTTGGGCAATGGTGGGCAGGGCACACAGGCTGCTTGGCAGAGGGCCGCGGGGGAGTAAGGCAGAAAAGGGCAAGGGGTTGAGGTTGGGGGGTTACTGGGGCCTGCGGGCATGGGGCGGGGGTCCCAGGCTGTGCAGGCTGCGGCTGCGTCCGAGGTGGGCCAGGAGAAAGGCGGGCAGGTGGCCGAGTGGGCGCGAGGGTCAGCGAGGACCAGGCTATAGTCCTGGGGGCTTGAGCGAGGGGGCCCTGGGGGTGTGGGCAGAGGTGGTCTAGCCCTGCCTCCTCCTTCAGACCCCTGCTGCGGGTCGCGGATGGACAGGGGAGGTGATGGAAGGGGCGGGAGACCAGGCTGGGCTCAGGGCATGTGGGGAGCGAGGAGGGGTCAGGGGTAAAGGCGAGAGGCCAGCCAGTGGACAGCGGGAAGGAGGGCCTGGGAGGCAGGAGCTCCGCACGGCCACGCCGCCACGGCCACGCCGCCAGGGCCACGCTGGAGGTGATGGTGGGGAGGGGGGGCCTCCTCGCTGTCCTCCTAGACGGAGGGCCCTGCAGGGGAAGACGCGGACGTGGGGAGAGATCGTTTGGACGAGAGCAAACATACCAGCTGTGCCCAAGAGCTGGGGAAGACACATCTGGGGCTCCCAGGAGCCCTGCTCTGGGCCTGGGACGCTGGCCTGCCCAGTGCCTGCTCCAGGGTCTCAGGGGCTGAGCAGGGCTGCCTGGTGGGGCTGGCGGGGGTTCCTGGAAGGGTTCCCGGGACAGGTTGGAGCTGATGCAGCCCGAGGACCCACCACCCCTCCGAGGCAAACAGCTTGGGTGGCCCCCAGTGCGCTCAGGAGACGTGTGCCCCACTCCCAACTCCATAGGTGCCCCGCCAAGCTCAGGGCCACCTTGTCCTTCTGTGAACACTGCAGCCCCTCCCCCCCACAATGACAGAGCTGGTCGGGTGCCCTTGGTGGGGGAGGTGGGGGGAGCCAGCCTGTCGGCAGGTGCAGCCCCCTCGGGGGCTCCGTCTGAGCAGGGGATGCAGACACGCCCCGCCTGCCTCGGCCCCGCCCCTCCTCCTCCCAAGGGAAGCAGGCTCAGGAGCAGCCCAGTTGCGCACAGAGCCAGGAGCCCAGAGCAGCCTGTCCCCAGGCAGTAGCCCTGCCTTGCTTTTCGGTGGATCCCAAGTAGAGCCCAGGGGTGGGGGCTCCTTCCTGCGCTCCACCCCCACAGCCACGGGCCCTGGCCCCAGGAGGCTGTCTAACCCGGTCTCCGCAGGAAGCCAGGGCCTGGGGCTCCTTTGTGGGGGCTTGGGGGGCGCATTCCCCAATAGCCCCAGCCCAGCCCAGTGTCCCGTTGTCCAGTGGCCTTGCTCTGTCCTCAACCGAGGGCTCCTGAGCTTCCAGGGGTCCACGAGAGGACCAGTCAGTCTTTGTGGAAACCAACAAGAAGCCAAGGCCTGCGGAGAGCAGCCCTGGGGTGGGGGGCCCGCACCCCCCGGTGGGTCAGGACCTGCCCCGGAGCCCGGTGGATGCCCGGGACCTCTTCCCCCGTAGCGGGAACTTGCCTGGCTCACGAAGCCAACTGAGCCCTCGCGGGGACTCTGTCTCCCCCCGACGGTCATCCCAGACCCCCAGACAGCTGTCCCCGGGCAGTGTCCACACCCCTAACTCCGCGCATCGGGGAAACTGAGCTGCTCATCCGTGAGCATGTGGGCGTGGGCACCACCGTCCCGGCGTGATGTGCAGATGTGGACACAGGTGAGGGGTACCAGAGCCCCGGGAACAGCAGACAGAGCTCCTCCTGCAGAGAGGCTGCTGCTGGGCACAGGGGGCCTGGCTCTGACCCTCACCACCCCAAGTCCGGCTTGCCGCACGGACCTCCAGGGGCCCTTCCTGGCCGCCCTGACTGTGCTGCGCGCTCCCCCGCCAACCCCATGAGCTGGGCTAACAGTTCCGAGTTCACTGACCACTGACCTGCGGGCAGCTGTAGCCGCAGCCCGTGGCCTCAGGACCCAAGCCCGGGGAGGTAATCTCACATCCCCCCAGGAGCAGTGGGGACGCGGTCACCCCTGGAGGTCAGCTCCACACGTGCCACACCTACTTACCGAGCACGTTGGCCACATCCCCGACTTGGGGGCGCGGCAGGAGCCCTGAGAGAGCCCAAGTGAGAAGATATCCAGGCACGGGAGGACCCAAGGGCCTCCCCGAGAAACTGTGAGAGGGCGCAGTCGGGGTTGCTGGGGGGCTGGCCGGGCCCTGCATCCGCCAAGAGGAACGGGCCCCACGGAGAGACAGCGATCTGCGGCGCGGCCTCCCCAGCCGTGGGGCCTGAGCCAGGACAAGGCTGGCACGCAGGACGCGGGCGTGTCCCCCAGTCCCTTGCCCAGGTCACTGGTGCCTGCCGGGGCCCTGGGGCTGGCGGGGTGGGCCAGAGCGGGGAGTCGGCGGGCGGGCGGGTGTGGACGTCCTGGCCACCGGGACTGACGTCTCTCTTCGCACGTAGTGGGGGAAATGGGCCCCTCTGCCAATCTTGTGGGCGCCGAGTCAACACTGGGGTTCCTGGAGGGAAGGGAGGGTCTGTTTGCGGATTGACACTTGGTAATCTCTGCCTTCCACCGGGACGCTGCTGCCCCTCCTGCTGTTTGCTCTCCCTTTGCCGTGTTAATCCTCCGCAAACCAGGCTCCGTGGCTTGCCTCCGAACTTCTCTTCCGTCCACACCGGCCCTGCCCATGCTGGGCCATGCCCACCCCTCCTCCCCCAGCTGGGCTCCAAGACTTCCCGAGAGCCTGCGTGGGGGTGCTGCTTCTCCCGGAGATCCGCCAGGGCTGGGGTCAAGGAGCGGGGAGGGGGAGACAGGGAGGAGGAGGCCCTGGTGCCCCTGCCCCGGGACCCCGGGGTGTGCCCATCTGCTGCCTCCGCGGGCTGGCTCTGCCCGGGACAGAGAGTGGCTGCCCGCCCCTGTTTCCCCCTCCGCTGCCGGCCTGGTCTTCTCCCCTCCGCTGCTCACTGCGTGCCGGCCTCCCTCAAGTCCGTTCCCCAGATGGCAGCCGGAAGGGAGCTTTCTGAACCTTTTATTTTGATGTGGTTTCGAGTGTATGGGTAAGTCGCAGAGATGCTATAAAGAGCTCTTGTCTGCCCTTTATCCAGATACACGGATGTTTGCATCTCGCTCCCTTCACTCTGCTGTTTGCTCTTGTGTGTGCGTGCACCTGCCTGCCGTCTGTACCCACGTGGGTTTAGAGGCATGCCCCTTCACCCCGGCATAGGTGGGTGTGAGTCTCCTAGAAACAGGGCAGTGGTCACGCTCAGTGGAGTCGGCCGTGACTCTGAACCACAGTCCTCAGTCGTCCCTATCCGACTGTGATTGTCAGAGCCGCACATTCTCCCAGCCCGGGGTGGGTTCCAGGACTCCAGGTCCCATGACCGCCATCCCTCTTCTCCTTTAGTCTGGAATCTGTCTTCAGCCTCTTGCTGTGTTCCTTGACCATGACCTTTTCAGGGGGTGCGGGCTGGTTAGGTGGTGCAGCACCTCCCAATCTGGGTCTGCGTGCAGCTTCCTCACCTTAGGCTGGGAAAACACCCCAGAGCAAGTTTGTGCTTCTCTGTACGTCGCCCCTGGAGGCTCCCGACGTCGACTGGACCCTTTACCGGGACGGATGTCCACCTGCATCACTCTGGGTGTGTCTGCCAGGTCTCCCCACTGGCAGCCAAGAAGGGTCTGCGGGAGATGTCTGGGGGCCCTGCAGGGGCCTCACCCACAGGCTGTCACCACGACCGATGCCTTTCAAGTCCCGTCCACTCTTCTTGGTTGGCATTCTTCTGCAGGAAGTGTTCTCTCTTCTTTTCCCATTTTTTATTTTTCATTTATTCATTGAAATCAGAACAGGCTCATGAACTTCTATTTTCAGTACAAATCTTTTTAAAAATATAAACCAATCAGGAAATTAGTGGAGTGGGAATCTCCAAGGGTTTGTTCCCCACAGAAACACGGGAAAAAACAAGGACGAGTGGTCCGAGCCAACTTTGTGGGAGTTCTATACACAAAGGTTTACATAAACCAAGTGAATGTCCAAGCAAGAAAAGGCCATCTTCAAAATGGTTGGAAATTCCTGTGGCAATTTTTTCTCATCCTTACCCCCAACCCCAGGGCAGTGGTGGCTTTGTCCTTAGATTAGAAGCCCCATTCCCCTTCCTCCCCAAAGTCAGAAGGAGCAGAGAATGCCATGTCTGCAGGGTGCCATGCTCGTCTGTTCTGAGCTGTCTGGTGGGTACCAGAGGCTGACACCTACGGCCTGCATGGGTTGAGGGAGGGGTTTTTGGGAAATTATGACATCTGAAAGCAGGTCCCTGCTCGTGGGGATTTGGAAAGCGACGACCGTGCTCAGGCAGGATCCCCACGCTCAGAGCATGCCGGCCCGAGTGCCAAAGGACCGTCCCAGCACTGACGCAAGACTGGGGAGCTCTGAAGAGTCAGGGACACCGTCTGCCGAGCATTAGCTGGACATGAGCTAAAGGAGCAGAGACTGCAGTGATCACACCAGGCAAGGGAGAGTCTTGTCAAGGCTGTTTGGGAAAGTCTCAAAACAAAGGGACACTTCAGCCTTTGACAACAATGAAAGGAAGGAAGAAAAGAAAAGTAAAAACCCAGCAAACACCAGAGAAGGGGTAGAATCTAGCTTCTAGAGCTACCGTATTATAATAGTCAAATCCCCGATTTTCAACAAAAATCACAAGGCTCACAAAGAATCAAGAAACACAGCTATTAAAAGGAATAAAATAAACTGACAGACATCATCCCTGAGGAAGTCCAGGTGTCAGAATTAGCAGACAAGGACTTTGCAGCCACTGGGTTAGGTGTGTCCCGAGGGCCAGAGCAAAGCCCAAACATGACCCAAGGCAATCCAGACATCCATGCATGCACAAAGCAAGAATGTCAGCAAACAGATAAAAACGAGAAGGAAAAAAACCAAACAGGAATTCTAGAGCTGAAACGTACCACAGCTCAAGTGGGAAACTTGATCGAAGAAAGGAATGAGGGAAAGTGAGCAGGCAGGATGCCACTGAGCGGGTTGACACATGCATCACAAGGGTCCCAGCAGAGATGAGAAAGGGGCGGAGCTGTTGTTTGAAGAAATCAAAGCGAAAACTTCCAAGAAGCTCAATAAACTCCAAGTAGGATAAACTCAGAGAGATCGACACCAACACATTATAATCAGACTGTGGGCAAACATCCTGAGGTCCTGAAAGTGCTGAGGGGGAGAGGCACAGCTCGGAGCCCTGACATGAGGGAGGGTCTCGAATCAACAACCACACTACACCGCATCCCCACCCCAGCAGCAGCAAAGGAAGCGAGAACTGAACCTGGAGCTCAGGGGAGGAAGGTGCTCATGACGGTCCGAGCAGGGAAAAAGACAGCAGAGGACAGGAAGCTGCAGAGAACCAGTGAATCCAACAGCTCTTTCTCTGTAAAGACAGAACCGACAAACCACATCCACAGGGCCAAGACTTAGCACCAAAGTCAAAAGTGGAAGGGATGTTGCTCCTGGTCTTACAGAAATAAATGTGATCTTAAGGAGTCCTGCAAACAATCTTATAAGATTTGATAAACTGGAAGAAACAGACAAATTCCTGGAAATAAAACCTGCTCACGAGACCTGAGCCAGACAGACCGGTGGCTAGCAGGGAGGGAGATCGGCAATCACGGCCCTCCCCACAGAGAAATCTTGGGACAAGAGGGCTTCATGGGGCTGGTCTACCGAGTGTTTGGAGAAGGACCAGCGCCGATACTTCCCAAACTCCTCCGAAACACCGCAGAGGACGGACCCGCTCCTGCCTGGCTCTGTGAGGCCAGCGTCCCCCGACACCAGGGCCACATGCAGACTCGTGCCCGCCATGAACACGGGTGCAGAAGTCCTCAACATAGTACCTGCAAACCAATTCAGAAGCGCGTGAGAACATTACACACCACGACCAAGCAGGGTGTGTTCCCAGAGTGCAGGAACGGCCCTGCACGCACGAGTCAGCCAGTCGCCCAGTTAATAGAACAGGGGGGCACACAATCCTCTCAATGGACGCAGAAATGGAATCTGCCAGGACTCAACACCTTTTCCTGATGAAAACACTCAACAAACCAGGATTAGAAGGAAACTGTGTCATAGTAAAGGTGACGTGTGACGAGCCCACCCCTGATGCCGTTCCCGGCGGTAAAAGATGAGAGCTTTTCTGCTAAGACGAGAATGAGACAGCCATGCCCACGCTCAGCACTCCCGTTCAGCAGAGCACTGGAAATGCAGGCCACAGCAATCAGGCAAGAAAAAGAAATACAAGGTGCCGTGGCTTGGATTGGAAAGGATGTCACAGACGACATGATCTTACGTATAGAAAACTCTAAAGACTTCACAAAGAAACTGTTCAAGCTTTCTGTGGTCTGGATATGACCTCCCCAAATCCATATGTTGACGTCCTCACCCCAAGAGGTGGTGGTGTCAGCAGGTGGGGGCTCTGGGAAGTGACTGGCTCATGAGGGTGGAGTCCGCAAGGATGGGGTCAGTACCATTGGGAAAGGGCCCCACGGAGCCCCCGACCCCTTGTCGGTTTTTCAAGAAGTTGGCAGGCTGCACCCTAGGAGAGAGCCTTCCCCAGAGCCCGCCCTTTGTGCCCTACTGGTGGGAACGTAAAATGTCCGTACCGTGGAAACTAGTCTGGCAATCCCCTAGAAAGTGAAGCACAGAATTAGGACGTGATTCAACGAGTCCGCTCCTGGGTCCATCCCCAAAAAGACTGCAAGCAGGGACTCAGGCAGACCCTTGCACACCCGTGTTCACAGCAGCCAATGGCTGGGAATAACCCCACGTCCCTCAGCAGATGACAGGGGAAATAGGACTGGGTGTGTTCACACAGTGAGATCCTCCTGAGCCCAAGAAAGGGGGGGCTTCTGAGTCCTGCCTCCAAGCCTCATGATGCTGAGCAGGTGAGCCAGACCCGAGGGGTAGGCACTGCGTGATCCCGCTCCTACCGTCCCCGGGCCATCACGTCCAGAGACAGAGGGGGTGGGTGGGCACCAGGGCCTGAGGAGTACCCAGTGGACAGTCTCTTTGTGGAAAGAGTAGAGGTGAGCTGGATGGATGGGGGTGAAGGCTGTGCCCCCCTCCAACCGCCGCAGAGCTTTCACTCTCTGGGTCCCTCCAAAGCTCCTCTTGTGGCTCTAGATGGCCCTGTGTATTGTGAGCTCCATGGGGCAAGACCTTCCTTCTCCGTGGCCAAGTTGCATCCCCAGGGCCCAGGGCAGTACCACCCCGGGGCTCAGAATTTGCTAGAAGAAAGGAAGGAAGGAAAGAAGGAAGCAGGGACAGAGGATGAGGGCGAGGAAAGGGACCTGCGTGAAGAGCAGGAAAAAGCGGAAGAAGTTGGGGGGCTCATGGTCTCTACTTGGGGCGGGGGTGTCCTGTGGGCGGCTCTCTACATGCTTGCAGCTCACCCGGGGGGCAGAGTGGGAGGGACGGCCCTCCTCACAATGGGGATGGCCCCAGGGTCCAGCCCCCCCAGACTCACCCCACCCGAGGGTGACTTGCCCCCTCCAGCGGGGCTGTCAAGGACCCCTTTCCGCGTCCCAAGGGCCCGGCACGGTGGGGGGGGGGAGGTGCTCAGGGATGTCTGTCAGTGGACAAGCTGGGGGTCTCGGGGGCCATGATGTGTCCTCCCCCTGTTTCTTCTGGACCAGGCTGGTTCCGAGTCTCACTGGAAACACCCCTGAGTGTGCTGGGGGCAGGAACAAGGCCACCCAAAGCCCGGGGAGAGGGTCCTGTCACCCACATGTCACCTGGGGTGCTTCCCTGCCTGGGTCACCCTCCCCGCTGGGGTTGCCAGCCTGGTCTGTCAGGCTAACCCAGTAGTCACACCACTGGGCCCCTTAGATCTGGGAGCACAAGCCCCTGGGGTATAGACCAGGGCTGCCAGCATCCCCGTGGTTGCAGCCACACAGCCGCCCGGGGACACAGGAGGCGGCAGCTGTGACAGGCCCCATCCCCAGGGCGGTCCAGGGCGGGCCCCGAGCACAGCCAGAGACAGCCCTCCTGTGGCCCCAGGGCCGCGCCCCAATCCTCCTGCTCCCTCCGCGGTGGCTGAGCTGAAGCAGGGCCGCCCAGCCGCGCTCAGGCAAGGCCTGAGTCTTGAAGCCTCCTGGGCGCCTCGTCCGTGCTGCGGGGATGCAGGGAGGGGTGAGAGCAGCACCCCCAGATGCACCCAGCAAACCCTCGCGCCGGGGCGGTCCGCCTCCGGGCTCTGCGCGGCCCCTGGCTCCGTGGGCTGAGTGAGGACAGGGGCGGACCCGGGGCGCGACAGGCTCCTGGCACGGGCGCTGGCGGAGCCCTCCCGAGCTCCAGGAGGCGGCTCCTTCCGGGCAGCCCGCTCCCCTTCCCGCCCTTTATCTCCGTCCTCAGCTCCGTCAAGTGTGAAGTGGTAAACTAGCTGAGCAAACAGGTCCTGAGCCGCATCCGGGATGTCTCAATAGCTGGGCCGGCAGGACCCCCACCCGCCCCTGCCCTGGGGACAAGGCGCACGGGGAGGGGCCACGCCGGGCGTCCCCGAGGGCCCCCCGTGTGCCGCCGTGGGGGGGGCTCACCGGGCGTCCCCGAGGGCCCCCCGTGTGCCGCCGTGAACATCGGGCGAGGCCCCTGCCCGCGTGAAGCTCTCCTTCCAAGGTGGGGTGGGGGACGGAGAGCCGGCAAACCCGAATCCTCGACAAGTCACGTTCAGGCCCGAGTCCGAGCCTCACGGTGCGGGCGGGGGGGGGCTGGCGGGCCCTCCGAAGGCTGCGGGGGGCTCGCTGAGTCGGGGGG
>LNAC01001783.1:72860-88823 GCA_002007465.1 Ailurus styani
GGGCCCTCCGAAGGCTGCGGGGTGCTCGCTGAGTCGGGGGGCTGAGGGGTGGGCCTGCACGGCAGGTGCCTGGTGCGGGCGGGCGCCCAGTGGGGCACGGACTGGAGCCGGAGGCCTCAGGGAAGCAGCGGGGGCCCCCGAGGGCTCTGGCTGAGGCCCGGAGGTCTGCAGGGCCCCGCAGGCGTAAACAGGCAGCACGCCAGGCCGGTCCGCGGGAGCGCCGATGCCAGGAAGCAGGGGCCGGCTCCCGCGTGGGTGCACCCTGCTCCAAGTGGGCCGCGACCAGCCGACCCCGGGCCCCCGCCACGCAGGCCCGGAGGGGCCAGCCGCCAAGCAGAGGGGTGACCACCGGGGGGACGCGTGTAGGCTTTGAAGAAGGTTTTCCCATTGCCCCAGAAATTCCACTTCTGTGAGTTCATCCCGGGAAAGACAGACGCAGGCCAGTCCTGGCCGTGCTCTCCGGAAAGGAGAAGCCGCCCGAGGGGCTCCCGCACTTCCCAGCCGGGGTCCGTCCGGGGGCGCCCCCCAGACACACTCAGGCGTGGGGTGAGGATGCCCAGCGCTGTTGCCGGAGCCAGAGAATAGGACGCCTGGAGTGTGGGTCAGAGGCGGGCAGCAGGGGCGGCTGAGCCATTCAGTGACCGGGAGAAGGTTACCAGGCGGCCCCGCACGGGGCCTCGCCAGCCAGGGAGCTGGGACTTCGCGGCACCCACTTAGGGCAGCACTGGGGTTGGGAGACCCTCACGCCCCCTGAGGTGACCCTGTCAGCCCTGCCGGGGGCCCCAGGAGCACGTCACCGTGGAGACCGCAGCCCCTGCACAGCCTGCCGCCCGCCCAGGACCCTGGTGGCTCAGGGACCCAGAGGGACAGCGGCCTTCTCAGTGCTACCCGGCCCCGGGTCACCCAGCCAGCCTCAGGAACGAGGGGAGGGTCAAACCCGCCACGCTGGGAGCCCCTGGCCCTGCCTCAGCCAGGGCAGGTGTGGGGCAAGTGCCAGCCTGGGTGTCCACTCCCAGGGCCTCAGTTTCCCCTTAAATCTGAACTTGGTGACAGAAAGGAGCCAAGAGACCTTCTGGGGCTCTGGCCGGCACGGCTAGGGTCTCTGGGCATGGAGCCTCCTCCCAGGACCCAACAAGCCCTGCAGCCCAGGCACCCCGCCCCTAGCTGAGCAGAAGCCCCAGGGACCAGGGCTGAACGCCCCCAGGCAGTGCCCAAGGATGCCCGATGGCTGAGGCCTCGGCCAGGTCCCGGGGAGGGGCTGGACGTGTGGGCCGAGCGTGGGGTCGTGTTGACCACCTCCCTACCGAGTGAGCAGGGCGGCCCGGGCGCCCGCGGGTGGGGGCCTTGCCCCCCAGAATGGGCCGCTGGCACCAGGCTGTCCCCCCCTCCCTCTGATTCTCAGAAGCTGTGGAGGGGCGGCGAGAGTGGGGGCAAGGGTCCTGTGAATCTGGGGCCCACAGCCGCAAATCCTTCCTCCTCCAGGCGTCTTTCCTGCCGCGGCCCCTCCCCGAGAGCAAACACACGTGGCCGCCCCGGGGGAAAGGACGGAGCCCTGCGAGGCCCGGGAGCTGGGCGCAGGGCCAAGACTTCTTGCTATATAAGCCCCAGGGCCCCAAGAGAGGGAGCACGGGGCCCACTGCCGCCCGCCGCCCGCCGCCAACGCACCAGCCCCCAGGATGGGTGCCCTGAGTGGGTGCCCGGAGCTGGCCTGGGTCCTCGCGGCCCTGCTCCTGGTGCAGAAGACAGGTGAGGACGAAGACCCAGGCTCTGTCTCTGCAGCGGCGGGGGTCCTCCTGCTGAGAATGGGCAGGCAAGACCCCACCCCGTGGGTCCCCACAGGGCCCCCAGGCTCTCAGCCTGCAGCCAGGAGAAGCCGGGTCCCCCCAGGAGACCCGCCGAGAGGGTGTCGGGGTGGGGGCTTGGAGAGGGGGCCGAGGCGGGGCGTCTCTGGTCCCTGGAGCTCCGCACACGGCTCCAGAATTCCTGCTCAGAGTAGGCTTGGAGCCAGCAGCAGGGAGACCCCCGGAGCCCAGCCCCCTGCCTCCAGGCCTCCCCGCCGCCCGTCGCACTTAGCATCTAGGGGAAGCACCACTGGCCCTAATTCTTCCTGTCAACACGAAAGACACAGCCTCAGGGGCTGCCTGGGTGACACCCAGCAGGGCTGGCCTGGAGCCCTGGCCACTGCAGGCCACCCCGCCCGGGGTCGGCCCTGAGCTCGGCTCCCGCGAGGCCTCCCTGCGGCACCTCGCCCGGGTTCCGGGGGGTCTGGGCAGGTGGACGCTGACCCACGGCCCTCTCCGTCGGTCGTCACCCAGATCCTCTGCCCCAAGCCGCCTTTCCTGGGCGCGGAGCAGGGCTGGGGGTGGGAGGACCTCCCCAGAGCGACTCCGAGCGGGGGTGCCGGGCCCCCCAGCCCGCGGGGCTATCCGCGTGCCCGTCTGCTGGCTCGCAGGGCCGGCGCCCACTCGGCCGGGCTCTTCCGGGCTCCTCTGGGCCATGCCGGCCTCGCACCACGTGCCCGAGGAGTGGGTCTGTCTCTCCAGCGAGCCCCCTCACCTCCACCCGCTTCTCTCCGGGGGGCGCATCCCGCTGGGGGCCGGCGAAGGCCGCCCGAGAGGAGGGCCCCACGTGGGGGAGGGGGCCTCGGCCGCGGTGCGAGGGGACAGTGGTAGCGGGCGTTTCTCCGGCCCGGGGCTGGCGACCAGGTGTCCTGGGCGAGCGGCCCTGCCTGACAAGGGCCTCGCATTGAGCTGATTCTTGTGGAAACCGGGCCTGGAAGGGGAGGCGGCGTGCGGGCCAAGTGCCCCCGGGACTCGCTCTGGCTTCTGCCGTGCAGTGCGGCCAGCAGCTGGCGTGGCCAGTCTCACGCAGGGGCGGCTGCTGCTCTGGGGTCGGGGGTGGACAGGGGCAGCTCTGTGCCTGTGGCACACGCAGTCAACGGGGGCCCTCGAAAGGCAAGTTCAATGCCGGGCCGGCCCCTGTGGTGTCCGTGTCCGAAGTCCCCGCTGGGAGAGCGGAGCAGGAGGCAGAGGCTGTCCCCGTGGCCTCGCTGTGTCCCTCACCGAGCGGGTCGCACCGGGGACACGGGGACAGCGGGGCCCCACCTCCCACTCCCCAGGAAGCTCCGTCTTGGGCTGAGCGTGGAGACTCCTGGCAGACGGAAGGGCAGAGGTCAGGGCCATTGAGGGGGGTGCCACAGGCTGAGCTGGGCAGAGGGGCCTGGGCGGGCTCGCCAGCAGCGAGGTGGCGTGGGGGCCTGGCCACCGGGGAGTCAGGCTGGTGGAGGAGGCCCTGCCTGGAGGTGGTGGGCACACAGGCCCCAGGGGGCAGCCCCCCCGGCGCCGGGGCCCCCAGGCCTCCCGCCGCCATGACAGACGGTCCTAACTCGTATCTGGCTCTGGTCTTGGGTTTCTGCTAAGTCACGCCCAGAAGCCTCCCCAACTGCGTGTGTCCTTCTCCCCAACAAAGCCGGTCTTTGTCCTTCTCCAAGGGACGCCCGGGACGGGGCCGAACCCTCCTCTGGGGTGGCCGGGGTCAGCGGGGCCAACGCCTTTTCCTGATTCCAATCTCCTGCCCGGAGGCAGCGGCCCCGGCGGCCGAGTCCGGGGCGAGACGCGGCCCCCCCTGTGCTCGTGGGGTGGCGGTGGGGGGTCAGCGCGAGGCTCCCGCAAAGGCCTCCCACGCCGGCGCAGCCCTGCTTTCCACCCCGTCGCGCGTCCACGGGGCCTGCTCGGGAAGGATGGCGCACGTCCGTCTGCTCAGGGACCGCCGCCCCCTCTCCCCGCAGAGACCCAGGGCGGCGTGGAGCCCGGCCAGCCGAGCAGAGAGGCCGCAGAGACGGACGTGGGTAAGCGCCCGGGCTCCAGCAGTGGGGCGCCCCCTCGGCCGGCGGAAGGGGCTGGACTCCGATGGGCCGGGGACCTGGACGGGGGGAGGGCGGACAGACCCCATTCCGCATCGGCCGCATGTCACGCAGAGACCCTTCTGGATCCCACCTGCCCACCCGAACGGACGGCAGGGGCACAGGCCCCGGCAAGCTAAGGCACAGAGCCGAGAGCCCAAAATGCTCACACATCCTCACATGCGCGCACACACGTGTGCTCACACCCTGTGCACGCACGCTCACACACACGCTTGAGGCAGCAGTGTGTCTTGGGCAGATGGGGGGGTCTGGGTGGGCAGCCCCAGTCCTGGGGCTCACTGGGCTGGGTCGGGGCGGCCAGCGAGGAGGGTGGGGGTTCCCGGGCTGGCGCGTTTCTAATGTGACCCACCCTGACTGCACAGCTTGGAGCATGACCGTCATCCCACCCGCCACCGTCCTGCCCACCATGAGCTGTGAGTGGACGCTGCCCACGGCTGACGGGGGCGGGGTGCTCCCAGATCGGGCGGAGAAGAGCGCGGGCGGCTGAGTGGCCCGGGTCCCGGCCGGGAGCCCTCCCTGTGGCCAGCTCTCCTGGGGGCTGACGCCGGACGCTGGGGCCGGGGGCAGGGTGCTCAGGGCCGCGAGGAGGGAGGGCGGCTGCCCTCCTGGCTCCCCGCCCCCCCCCCAGACCCGGGGACGGCCGCCCGCGGGTGGCTGGCGGGGCTGGTGGCATCGGCCGGGCCCCACACGCTCTCCCCACAGCCCAGAACCCCGCGCACAACGGGCGTGTGTGCAGCACGTGGGGCGACTTCCACTACAAGACCTTCGACGGCGACGTGTTCCGCTTCCCCGGCCTGTGCAACTACGTCTTCTCCGCGCACTGCGGCGCTGCCTACGAGGACTTCAACGTCCAGCTGCGCCGCGGCCTGGCCGGCTCCAGGCCCACCATCACCCACATCGTCCTCAAGACCCAGGGGCTGCTGCTGGAGGCCTCCAACGGCTCCGTCCTCATCAACGGGCGGCGGTGAGCTGGGGCGGGCTGGGGAGGAGCCGGCCCCCTCCGGCGGGCTCGGGACTCGCGGGGACAGCCCGGGCCCTGCCGCACACCCTGGCCGTGGGACGACCGGAACATTGCACCCCAGGGAGGAGCTGCCCTACAGCCGCGCGGGCCTGCTGGTGGAGCAGAGCAGCGTCTACATCAAGGTCACGGTGCGGCTGGTGCTGACCTTCCTGTGGAACAGAGAGGACAGTGCCCTGGTAAGGACGGCCTGCCCCCACGCCCCTCCCGGCCAGGTCGGGGCAAGCCTCCCAGCCCCGGGGGCAGGGGCAGCAGGGGCTGAGGGCCAGGTCGGGCCGGCTGAGGCTGGAGCTGCTCTCCTCTGCCCCCAGCTGGAGCTGGACCCCAAGTATGCCAACCAGACATGTGGTCTGTGCGGGGACTTCAACGGGCTCCCGGCTGTCAACGAGTTCTACTCCCATAGTGAGTGCCCCCTGGGGTCAGGGTGGGGTCAGGGACCGGCAGGGAGCAGAGCCTGGGGGTCCCGCCGGGGGCTGGGACATCCCGAGGAGGCCTGGAGGGGGCAGCCTGGGGTGGCCTCACCCAGGCACCGGGCATTGCTCAAGCCCGTGAGGCCCCAGAGAGAAGTTTCCCGTGCCCCGGGCATGGGCCACTGCCTGCACAGCCCCCAGGGGCCCTCAGCCTGCCCCGCACCGAGCACCTCCTGTCCACAGACGCCAGGCTGACTGCTCTGCAGTTCGGGAACCTACAGAAGCTGGACGGGCCCACGGAGCAGTGCCAGGACCCCCCGGCGGCCCCGGCCAGCAACTGCACGGACCGGGTGAGCCCAGGCCCTGCTCCCTCCAGGGCACTGGGACCGCGGGGGGGAGGGCTCGCTCAGGCTTCCTGGGCTGGGGCCGGGGGTGTCTCCCAGCCCCCAGGTGGCCGAGGACAGGGCCTCTGGTCTGGACACACGCCCTCTCACCGACTCAGCTCCACCGACCGCACACACGTTCTGCGTGTGCAAATACGTGTCCGCCCATACACAGTCCTGCCTGTGGTGGGAGCGGGGAGGACCCTGCTTTGCGGGCCCATCCGTGAGCTTTAAGTCCGGATGAGGAGGCGCAGTCCACGCCCAGCTGGCTGGGGGCAGGGGCAGGGCTACCGGGCAAGGAGGAAGGGGTCACGGCAGGGCTGGCTCTGGCTCTGCTGGGGCTGCCTGAGGGACTTCCCCTTCTCTCGCTGGCCTCCTGGGTGCTCGCGCCATGTGAGCTGGGTCCTGGAGCTCTGGGGTGGGGGGTAGAGGCCACGTCGTGGCTCAGTCCCCAGAGCCAAGCAGAGCTCTGCCCAGTGAGGGCTCGTCCACGTGGAGGAGGGGAAGGAGGGGAGGGTGGCGGCCGGGCGGAGGGACGGATGCACAGGAGGATGGAGGGACGACCGGCGATGGGTAAACGTGTGCGTAGGTGGACAGACGGACAGACGGACGGAGGGATGAAAGAAGCCTCAAGGGGAGGAGGGGGGTCCCCCGGCCAGGAAACGTCTGCAGGGCCCGCCCCCCCCCCACGCACCAAGGGGAGATGGTGCTGAGCCTCCGTGCTCCCCAGGAGGGCGTCTGCCGCCGCACCCTGCTGGGCCGGGCCTTTGCGGAGTGCAACACGCTGGTGGAGCCCGCCGCGTACGTGGCCGCCTGCACCCAGGACCTGTGCCGCTGCCCCACCTGCCCCTGCGCTACCTTCGCGGAGTACTCCCGCCAGTGCGCCCACGCCGGGGGACAGCCCCAGGACTGGAGGAGCCCTGACCTCTGCCGTGAGCGCCCCCGACAGCGCCGGCCCCACACCCACAAGGGGTCCCTGGGGACGGGGAGGGGGCACAAGACCCCTGGGCAGGACATCCGGCGTCTAGTGGGGGACCTGGGACAGGTGCGGTCGGTCGGTCGGTCGGGTGGGCAGAAGAACAGATGGGGTGACGCCTGGGGGACCTGGGAGGCCCAGCGGGAGGACCCGGCCTGGGTGCCGCGAGCCGAGCTCACCCCAGACGCCAGGCGGGCCCGGGGGCGCTGCCCGGGAAGCCCTGCACCCCGGGCTGCTCCGCCTCCCTCCTCGCCCAGAAGAGAGCTGGGGCCGGGACAGGCGGGAGAGCCCGGCCTTCCAAGACGAGGGGCTCCCTGGGCCCGGCCGTGGCATGCGAAAGGCCGGGAGCGGAGGTGACCTGCCTGTCTGCCCCCCCACTGCGGGCTTCCTGGGGCCCACCCGCTGCCTCCCCCTGCAGCCCAGACCTGCCCGCCCAGCATGCGGCACCAGGAGTGCGGCTCGCCCTGCGCCGACACCTGCTCCAACCCCCAGCGCTCCCAGCTCTGCGAGGACCACTGCGTGGACGGCTGCTTCTGTCCCCCAGGCAGGTCCTCCTGGCCCTCGGGGACTGGCCCCACCCCCCCGGCTCCCCCGGTCACCGAGTGCCAGCACCCGGCCCACTTACGAGCCCCCCGCTGTCCCCAGGCACGGTGCTGGATGACGTCACGCACAGGGGCTGCCTGCCGCTGGAACAGTGCTCCTGCACCCACGGCGGCCGCACCTACGCCCCGGGCGCCTCCTTCACCACCCGCTGCAGCGCCTGGTAGGCCCCCTGGCTGCCCGGCCCCGGGGCAGGGTGCATGGGATGGGGTCTGCCTCCTCCACACCACGCCACCTCTGCTCCCCCTTCCCAGCACCTGCTCCCGGGGGCTGTGGCAGTGCCGGGACCTTCCGTGCCCCGGCACCTGCTCCGTCCAGGGGGGCTCCCACATCTCCACCTACGACGAGAGGCTCTATGACATGCACGGGGACTGCAGCTACGTCCTATCCAAGGTACCGCCCGCTGGGGTTTGCGGGCCTGTCTGGGGACTCGGGCCCTCTGTCCCTGCGCAGGGTCCCCGGACGGCCGTCAGAGCGGGGGAGGCCCCCCGGATCTCCTCCTGGGGTCCCATCTCCAAAGGGAAGCCCCTGGGCTCACACTCACGGGGCCAGGGGCTCCCAGACCCTGAGACAAGCTGCCAGAAGGTGGCCGCCAGGGGCCGCAGGCCACCGTGGGCCACCACCCGTCTGCAGCCACACGGGCAACGCTGGGGACAGGCCCCCACATGTGTGCGCAGCAGTGCCCCTGCCTGTGCCGGGGAGCGGCTGTCCCCACAGCGCCCTGGTGGTTTGCCCCGTCAGACGTGTGCAGGGAACAGCTTCAGCGTGCTGGCCGAGCTGCGCAGGTGTGGCCTGACGGACAACGAGAACTGCCTCAAATCGGTGGCACTGAGCATGAACGGCGGGGACACGGTGAGGCCCCCGCGGGGGAGGGGCGGACACAGGGAACTGGCAGGACACACGGGCGGGGGACGCGGACTCCAGCTCCCTCCTTATGCCCCCCGCCCGCGTCCTGAGTCCCGCCGAGCTGGAGGCTCCAGGCCAGAGCTCCCCGCCCGGCTCTGCCTCTGCCAAGCCAGCCCCTGGGGGTGCTCCCTGGACCCCCAAGCAGGCGAGCTCCTCCCTGCACTGACCTGGCTGCTTCCTCTCTGCAGGTCATCCAGATCCAGGCCAGCGGCGGGGTGTTCATGAACTCCATCTACACCCAGCTGCCTGTGTCCGCAGGTACGCGGCCCGGGACGGGCGGCCTGCTCCCAGAGCCTGCACACAGCCAGCTGGGTCCCCTGCTCGTTGCTTGCGGCCCGGGGCAGTTTTGCAATCTCCCATGGCTGGTTTCCTGTCGGCACACGGGATGTGGTCTGATCCGTGGGGACCTGGTGCGGAGCACACTCGGTGCCTGGCCTCCTGGGGACCAGGACCGGTGACTCCCAACACTGCCCACTCCCCGGGCCCACCAGACACCTGTCTCCTCCCAGCCCAACCCCGGGGGATGCTCCCCGCCCCCCGGGCTGTCCCGGCCAGACTCTGACGTCGTCCCCACCCCCGCAGCCAACATCACGGTCTTCCGGCCCACCTCCTTCTTCGTGCTGGTGCACACGGGCCTCGGGCTGCAGCTGCAGGTCCAGCTGGTGCCGCTCATGCAGGTGTTCCTCAGGCTGGAGCCCTCCTACCACGGACAGATGTGCGGTGAGCACGGCTGGGGGCTCGGGGGGCGCTGGGCCCTGGGCTCAGCAGCAAGCAGGATGGGCCGGAGCCTGGCAGGACGTAGGGCCTGGAGGGAGCTCCCCCTGGGGCGCCTGGGCCTCAGGGCAGTGAGCTGGGGTGGGGGGCGGGGAGGGAGCCAGGCTGCCCTTTCGAGGGCAGGCTCTGCCCCTGGGCTGACCCCCACTGGGCGTGTCTGCCGAAGGCTCTGGAACCAGCTCCTGGGCTGGGGCTCTCCGGCTGGTCTCCTCGCGAGACTTCCCAGAGGGAACGCAGAGCCGGCGGGAGGGCCGGGCTGGGCGCCCCGCGAACGCCCCCTCCCTGGGCCTCCTGCCCCAGGCCTGTGCGGGAACTTCAACCAGAACCAGGCCGATGACTTCCGGACCCTCAGCGGCGTGGTGGAGGGCACGGCCGCCGCCTTCGCCAACACCTGGAAGACCCAGGCCGCCTGCCCCAACGTCAAGAACAGCTTCGAGGACCCCTGCTCCCTCAGCGTGGAGAACGGTACTCCTACCCCTGGGCGCCCTCCGTTTACCCAGGCCGGGTCTGGGAGCCAAAGCCTCCCGTCTCGCCGGGCCCTGGGGTGGGTGGGGCTGGGGGACCCCCACGTCCGGGCGTGCGTGCGTGCGGGCAGCAGGGCCCGCGGCCCATCGGCACGGTGGGTGGGCCCCACGTGCCAGCTCAGCTCTCCGGGGGCCTGGGTGCAGGAGCGGGGGCTGAGGGGTGGGGGGCGGGGGAGGAGCGGTGCGGGTGGCCACCAGCCAGCTCGCCTTCGCCACCCCAGAGAACTACGCCCGGCACTGGTGCTCCCTGCTCACCGACCCGGCCGGAGCCTTCTCCCGCTGCCACTCCGTCCTCAACCCCGTGCCCTTCTACTCGGTGAGACCCCCGCACCGCCTGGAGCTGCCCCCAGCCTCCCCTCGGGGCCCCCCAGACTCCAGGACCCCCCGCCCCCGCCCCTGCCCTGGGCCTGTCGGCTCCGCCGCCGTGGCTGTGGTTGTCGGCGTGGCTAGAAGCTAGAGAAATTGCTTCTGTCCGAGAGCAGGGGGTGGGTAGGGCCACGCTCCCCGCGAAGGCTCCAGGCCCTGCTCCTGCGTCTCCCAGCTCCTTGGGGCTGCAGGTAGCCCTGGGCTTGTGGCCACATCACCCCAATCTCTGCCTCCGTGCCCTCCCCTGTGTCTGTGTCCACGGTCAGACCCAGCCTGATGGTCTCGTCTTACTCACGGCGGCAAAGGCCCTATTTCCAACAGGGTCATTTCCTTAGGCCCTGGGGGTTAGGGCTTCTGCTTGCCTTTTGGGGGGACCCCCCCACCCCACAACAGCTGGCTCGAGGGCCACCTTCCCAGAAGCTCAAAGCCATACAGTGCCCATGAACGCACCCCCAGGCGTGCCTGCCTGCAGGCAGAGGGCCAGGCCCACCTCTGCCCACGTTGGGGTGGCACAGCACCCCCTCTTCACCCCACGTGTGTCCCCCAAAAGCAGTGATGTGTGCGGAATGCAGCCGGACGCCCCAGGTCCTGCAGAGGCCCCTCCTGACCCTGACCTTAGCCCGGCCTCATGCCCTCTTGCCCCCTCCCCGACCTGGCCTGCGCGGCCCCTCAGAGCCAAGCTGTCCCTCCTGGGGGCCCTCCACGGGGCCCCCGCCGCTTCCCTCTGTCGGTGCCGGCGGCCCTGCTAGCGGCGGAGCGCCGGCCCGGGCGGGGGACCCAGGAAGGGTGCACGGGGAGATGGAGAGGAGGGGTCCCTGACAGCCCCCCGCGGCCCCGTCCCCAGAACTGCATGTTCGACACGTGTAACTGTGAGAAAACCGAGGACTGTCTGTGCGCGGCCCTGTCCTCCTACGTGCACGCCTGCGCCGCCAAGGGGGTGCTGCTCAGCGGCTGGAGGGACGGCGTGTGCAGTGAGTGTGCCCCAGGCTGGGCGGGCTGCACTGGGGGTGGGGCAGTGGCGCCGGGGACCCCGGGGGGCGGACACCCCCACTCCCACGTTCTCAGCCAGAGCCGCACGCTTCCTCGTCCGGGCCAGCCAAGGACCCGGCGTCGGGGGAAACTGCGTCTCGGGCCGTGTGGGCCACGGGCTGGACGGGACGGTGGGCCACTGACTGCTGTGCGGCCCCCGTCCAGCCAAGTACGCCAGCAGCTGCCCCCAGGCCCAGAACTACAGCTACGTGGTGGCCGGCTGCCAGCCCACCTGCCGTGCTCGGAGCCAGGTCGACGTCACCTGCAGCGTCCCCTTCGTGCCCGTGGATGGCTGCATCTGCCCCTCGGGCACCTTCCTGGACGACGCGGGAGCCTGCGTGTCCGCCGATGCCTGTCCCTGCTACTTCCGCGGCTCCGTGGTGGCCCCGGGGGAGGTGGTGCATGACAATGGCGTGGTGTGGTAAGCGGCCCGCTGGGCCCGTGCCCCCAGGTGCACCCACGGTCCCGTCTGGGTCCACGGTCTCGCCCCCGCGTCACCCCCAACGGCCTCTGGGCCTCCCGGGGGGACCCTGAAACACGGCGGGGCCCCCGCCCCCCAGCCGTGTGGTGAAGAGGAACCCCTCCCCTGGCCGGGGAGGGAACTGAGGGTCGGGCACCCAGGCGGAACGTGTGTGCTGAGCTCTGGGCAGAGTGCTGGGTGGGGTCTGCGGGGAGGTGGCTGGCCGTGGCCCCCAGGCCGGTCTGTCTCTCACTCACAGCTCGTGTGCGGGTGGGAAGCTGAGCTGCCTGGGAGCCGCCGAGCAGCAGAGCTCAGGTAGGGCCTCCCGCTGCACCCGGGGGCAGGGGCTTCCGTGGGCCCGAGACGGGGCCCTTCCCAGCCCAGCTGTCTCCTCCTGCAGGGTGTGCGGCCCCCATGGTGTACCTGAACTGCAGCAATGCCGCGGCGGGCACCCCTGGGGCCGAGTGTCTCAGGAGCTGCCACACGCTGGACGTGGACTGTGTGAGTGGCTGGGGAGGGCGGGCCGCCCCCCAGGGTCGCCGGGGGGGGGGGCGGGGGACGAGGACTCACGCCGTGCCTTCCACAGTTCAGCACCCACTGCGTGTCGGGCTGCGTCTGCCCCCCGGGGCTGGTGTCGGACGGGAGCGGGGGCTGCGTGGCCGAGGAGGACTGTCCCTGCCTGCACAACGAGGCCGCCTACAAGCCGGGGGACACCATCAGGGTGGGATGCAACACCTGGTGCGTCGGGGCCCCCCGCGGGAGGCCTTGCACTGCCCCCTCCCCCGGGAAAGCCCTGGATGGTCCCCTCTGTCCTTGGACGGCGCCCCCGGGGCCGGGCCGGGCAGAGCCGCCGCCAGGGCCCCTGACCCCGCCTCCCCCCAGGCACCAAGGGCTTGGAAGCCAGAGGCAGGCGGGCGGCAGGCCCGTGGCCACGTCCCCCCACCCACTTAGCCCCCCGGAGAGGGTGGCGGGCGCCTGGGTCCTGGGCGCGGGGCGAGCAGGCTGTCTGCTGTCCTCACAGCACGTGCAGGAACCGCCGGTGGGCCTGCAGCCACAAAGCCTGTCTGGGCACCTGTGTGGCCTATGGGGACGGCCACTTCATCACCTTTGACGGGGAGCGCTACGGCTTCGAGGGGAGCTGCGAGTACACGCTGGCTCAGGTGAGCGGCCCCTCCGCCCCCTCCTTGGCCCGCCCACCCCTGCAGCCCTGAGCTCAGCCTGTCCTCTCCCCACCGCAGGACTACTGTGGCAACGGCTCCGCCAACGGGACCTTCCGCGTCGTCACCGAGAACGTCCCCTGCGGGACCACGGGCGTCACCTGCTCCAAGGCCATCAAGCTCTTCCTGGGGGTGAGCGGGGGGCCACCGGGAGCCCTGTCCCTCCCTCTGCCCTCTGGCTGGACGTCCTGGGGCTGCCTGGACAAACTACCCGAACCCAGAGAAATGCACTCTCTTGGTTCTGAGCCGGGACTCAGGCAGCAGGAGTCCGAGGGCCGAGCCCCCCGCCAGCCTGCGGGGGGCTCCCTCCTGTGTCCCCGCCCCTCCCCCACGGGCCTGCCCCTTCGCTCCTGTCCCAGGGACACCTGCGTTTGGGCTGCGGCCCACCCTAATCCGGGATGAGCTCATCCCTCCCTGACCCCCGCAGAGACCCTTCTTCCAAACAAGGCCGTGTTCACAGGCCCCGGGGATTGGGACGTGGACACACCTTTTGGGGGGCCTGTGTTCAGCCTACTACATCGGGGGGCCCAATTCCAGCACAGGGAGGTCAGAGTTCACCAGGCAGAGAGCTGCACTGCTGGCCGGGGGCATCCACCCCCCCCCCGCTGACCTGTGGCCCCAACCTTCCCCGTGGCCTCCCCAGGCTCCCAGCTCACCCCGCGCAGGCTCCAGCCTCATGTTCCCTGACAGTGTTGGCAGCCAGCTCATCCTTGACCCCGGCCCTGTGCCTTGGGCCCCTGACCACCTGGGGGGGCCTTGCCTCGGGCCTCGGGTGGGCTCCAGCCCCCAAGCCAGTCCCTCAGTCCCTGCAGCCCCCGCCTCGTGTGCCCCCTGCAGAACTATGAGCTGGTCCTGCACGAGGGCACCTACAAGGTGGTGCAGCGGGGGCTGGGCGGAGAGCCGCCCTACAAGGTCCGGTACACGGGCAGCTACCTGACCGTGGAGGCGCACGGCGGCCTGGTGCTGTCCTGGGACCGCAGGACAAGCGTGATCATCCGGCTGCAGCAGAACTACAAGGTGAGCACGGGCGGGCTGGGGACCCCTCCGGGCAGGGTCAGAGTCCCCACTCCTAGACCTGGCCCCGACAGGAGCCTCTGGCAGCTGACGAGCCCCCGAGGGCTGGGGCGAGCCCACTCACATGCTGATTTCTGATAGGGGCGTGTTGAGACCAAACTGACTAATAGGCAGAGTCCTGGTTAGAACACCGTTCTTGCTCCTGGTGTCCCCACACCCACTGAGCCTGCTTACCCACCTGCCTGTCCGCTGCTCACCTGTCCACCTGCCTGCCTTCCCCCCCCGCTCACCTGTCCACCTGCCTGCCTTCCCCCCCCGCTCACCTGTCCACCTGCCTGCCTGCCCCCCCGCTCACCTGTCCACCTGCCTGCCTGCCCCCCCGCTCACCTGTCCACCTGCCTGCCTGCCCCCCCGCTCACCTGTCCACCTGCCTGCCTGCCCCCCCGCTCACCTGTCCACCTGCCTGCCTGCCCCCCCGCTCACCTGTCCACCTGCCTGCCTGCCCCCCCGCTCACCTGTCCACCTGCCTGCCTGCCCCCCCGCTCACCTGTCCACCTGCCTGCCTGCCCCCCCGCTCACCTGTCCACCTGCCTGCCTGCCCCCCCGCTCACCTGTCCACCTGCCTGCCTGCCCCCCCGCTCACCTGTCCACCTGCCTGCCTGCCCCCCCGCTCACCTGTCCACCTGCCTGCCTGCCCCCCCGCTCACCTGTCCACCTGCCTGCCTGCCCCCCCGCTCACCTGTCCACCTGCCTGCCTGCCCCCCCGCTCACCTGTCCACCTGCCTGCCTGCCCCCCCGCTCACCTGTCCACCTGCCTGCCTGCCCCCCCGCTCACCTGTCCACCTGCCTGCCTGCCCCCCCGCTCACCTGTCCACCTGCCTGCCTGCCCCCCCGCTCACCTGTCCACCTGCCTGCCTGCCCCCCCGCTCACCTGTCCACCTGCCTGCCTGCCCCCCCGCTCACCTGTCCACCTGCCTGCCTGCCCCCCCGCTCACCTGTCCACCTGCCTGCCTGCCCCCCCGCTCACCTGTCCACCTGCCTGCCTGCCCCCCCGCTCACCTGTCCACCTGCCTGCCTGCCCCCCCGCTCACCTGTCCACCTGCCTGCCTTCCCCCCCCGCTTACCTGCCCACCTGCCTGCCTGCTGGCTACAGGGCCCACTGTGCGGCCTGTCCTCCTGTAAGTTCACAGGGCACTACCCTGGAGACCCCCTGCTGGGCTAGGCGCTGTGCCCTCGGGCTGCCCCCTGAGCCCCCCGTGCCGCCGTCCCCCGTCCACAGGGCCGAGTCTGCGGGCTGTGCGGGAACTTTGACGACAATGCCGTCAACGACTTCACCACACGGGGCCAGTCCGTGGTGGGCAGCGCCCTGGAGTTTGGCAACAGCTGGAAGTTCTCCCCGTCCTGCCCCGACGCCTCGGCCCCCAGGGACCCCTGCACCGCCAACCCGTACCGCAAGTCCTGGGCCCAGAAGCAGTGCAGCATCATCAACAGCGCGACCTTTGCCGCCTGCCACCCTCAGGTGGGCTGAGGAGCCGGGTCCTAGCCTGAGGGCTGGCGGGCTGGGGCTCCCCCATCCCCTCCTGGCAGAACTGGGTCTGGCCTGGGCTGGGCCTCCGAGCGTGGACTTGACGTGCGTGCTGGCGCGTGGGAGGCCCGAGCTGCGTGCCACGACACCCAGGGGTCCCGGCTGGAGTGTCCCCGTGGCTTTCCTTGGCCACTCAGGCCCGTGCCCTGGAAGGGCTGCGAGGCATCTGGACCCCAGGTACCACCTCCCTGTCCTACCCACATTCCCCGGCAGCAGTTTCTGGGGACCAGTGGTGTGCCTCGGAGAGTCTTCCCTATGGTCCTTCCTGGGACTTTTGTGGGGATGCCGGTGCCCGCTCACAGGTGTGGTCTCAGGACCCAGGACCTGCCGTGGACACGCGGGCAACTCAGGAGGGACGGGCTGGTGGCACACGTGTCTGGGTCCGCTCTGGGCTCTGCTGCTCGAGGGAGGGGTGTGGATGGGGGGCTGCCCCCTCACCCCGAGGAGACAGGCAGGGCCACGACACGGACGTGTCAGACCGCGGACGGGAGTGCCACGGGCAGCCGGCTCCCGCGCTCGAGCAGGGCTGGCGGTCCCCCGACCAGGCTGAGCGACCCTCCCCCTGCCCTGCAGGTGGACCCCACCAAGTACTACGAGGCCTGCGTGGGCGACGCGTGCGCCTGTGACTCGGGGGGCGACTGCGAGTGCTTCTGCACGGCCGTGGCCGCCTACGCGCAGGCCTGCCGCGACGTGGGCGTGTGC
Organism: Ailurus styani; assembly: GCA_002007465.1. NCBI lineage: Eukaryota > Metazoa > Chordata > Mammalia > Carnivora > Ailuridae > Ailurus > Ailurus styani. Next base: position 88,747 of record LNAC01001783.1, read on the forward strand.
GTGCCCTGGCGCACCCCGGACACCTGCCGTGAGTGCCCGCGACGCGTGGTCGGGGTGGAGGGGCCGCGGGGAGGGGC